>CM060962.1:253984871-254069646 GCA_030765045.1 Tenodera sinensis
ACCGTGCAAAGAGAACGAAATCTTAAAGCTTTAAAATATTTGACCGTTGCTGAAAGCCTACTGTATTCCCATATTCCCCTTGTACCTACAAGCAAATAAGCAAAAGAAATAAGCAATAAGATAATTTATGCAAATGTTTATCTCAACTAACACGAAGAAGATATAGGAATTTAGTTTGTAAGAATGGTTGGTACAAGAGTAGAGAAAGTCATGCGAGTGCAACACATCAGATTTTTTGTTGTCTGTGCCACACAAGTTTTACTTACCCCCAGTTGAATTGCAATATCTCTATATAGCTTGAAGCACTTATACATACCAATCACTTGCTATTTAATATCCTTAGTCAGATTTCTCACTCATTTTTGCTAAACTTCTCACAATGGAAGGAAATGAGAGCTACAGCACAAGTGAATGTCATGGCATCATAACATGGTCAACATAGCAACATTTAGTGGTGCGATTTGCAGTATGCACTATACACTATAGAAAGATACTACTCCGACTTTGCTGGCTCATGCATCATGGGAGTGTATCCATTGCTAAATAGTGATAATTTGTAGCCTTTTTCTCCAATTTGTTTTAAAGTTATAAATAGTATGTCAAATATTATTGTTGATAAACAGTTTATGATAATGTCGTATTTATCAATATTCCTTACATGTGCCTTTCCCTTCAGTCAACAATAAAATTGATATCCCGCATATTTTCGTGATCATCTTCACGAATATTTAAAAACCAGAAATTTTTTAGGTTTTTTCTATGAGAGAGAGAGAGAGAGAGAGAGAGAGAGAGAGAAAGAGAGAGAGAGAAGAGTGTAGTTCAAGGCGTAAAGATCGATTAAACACCAAACTTGATGTTTAAGTATACGGAGATTTTCAAGGACACCCCCACCCCAAACTACCCTTTACTGATTTTCTCAAAAATGGCTCTAACGATGTTGATTAAAGTACCACTTCTTTAAGTGATTACCATGCGAAATGAAATGTATATCTTAAATGTTTTGGAAATAGCCCCAGTAGTTCACTTCATTCTGAACGAATTTTGCAAAACTGATATACTGTAAGAGATGGACAAAATCTAATCACACAAATAATGTTGATACTGGAGTCTGAAATTTGCAATGCTTTTGCCAGCCATCAGCACATGCTTACTGTGTGTCTCGACATTTCTAAAGCCTATGATACGGTGAAACGTCCTCACATCATTCTAGAACTCCTTAAGGCCAACGTCAAAGGAAATATGCTTGCATTTATTATTAACTTCCTTCAAGATCGAAGGATGTGTGTGAGAACCAATGGTGTCTTGTCACAAAGTGTTGTCCTTGATAAAGGTATACCGCAGGGCTCGGTATTGAGTGTAACACTTTTTTTAGTGGCTGTTAACTCAGTATTTTCATGTATTCAACCTCCAGTAAAGGCTGTACTGTTTGCTGATGACCTGACAATATATTGTAAAGGAAAGAATATTACTACTACACAAGAGCTACTACAATCAACACTCAACAATTTTAAAAATTGGAGCCACAACACTGGCCTTATTTTTTCTTCCCAAAAAAGTCAAGCTATTCTTTTCTCCAGATTGAAAACTCCTAGCCCAAACCCTATACTACACATTACCAACTGCCAACTCCCAGTGGTAGATACCGTCCGTATTCTGGGCATGCACTTTGATCATAAGTTGACTTGGATACACCATCTTAAGCTTCTTAAAGCTGATTGTGTTAGGCGGCTTAATCTTTTAAAAGTCATATCTGCCAAAGGGTGGGGAGCCGATCTCAGTGTTCTACTTCGCACTTACAGAATCACTATCCTCTCCAAGTTGGATTATGGTTCTATTGTTTATAACTCCGCCAAACTATCAAGTCTTAAAATGCTGGACACTGTTCAAACCACAGCTCTAAGAATTGCACTTGGGGCATTCCATACTAGTCCTACAGAGAGTCTAAAAATTGCAGCAGATGAACCACCACTTTCTTTCCGACGTAAAATGTTAAGTCTTACTTATTTTACCAAGACCTTAACCAGACCTAATTCTGGTGCAGTTGCTCATATATCACTCCAAGATAATACTCAACCCAAAGGGTTCCCTATCCAACCCTTCTCCCAAAGAATTGTTACATACCTTGAAGAGTTTAATCTGACTATTCCTTCTTTCATTTCCCGTACCTTCAACATAAATGATATACCATGGAGAATAAAATTACCTGTCATCAACACCACTTTGACAAAATATGTGAAGGCTCATACCCAAAAATCTTGTTTTACCATGCTGTTCAAAGAATTGTGTGACACGTATGCCAATTTTGAGCCAATTTATACCGATGGTTCCCGGTGTGACAACAATAATGGCTGTGCGGTGGTTGCTCCTAACCAAACCATGATGTATAGTCTACCAAACACTCTCACCATTTTCTCTAATGAACTGTTTGCTATACGTTTCGCCATGGACTATATATCAAAGAATGGAGACTTCAAATCATTCATTATATACACAGATTCCCCTAGTGCATTAATGGCTATACAACAACGATCTCCTTGCCACACCTTGGTAAGGGAGATACGTGAATTATACAGTGAGCTTATTTCATCAGGTAAACAACTAATCTTGGCATGGATACCATCTCACTGTAACATACCAGGAAATGATCTTGCTGACACTGCCGCAAAAGAAGCTACCAAGCATCCTCCAAGCTTACCAGATCTTAAGCTACCTCATGAGGACTATTTACGGCATCTTAAAAGAACTATCCTACTCCGATGGAAGACAGATTGGACAACTACATCCAACAGCAAACTGCATGATATCTGTCCAATACCTAACCTCTCCACAACAATTACAACACTAACCCGGCGAGACCAGGTGCTAATAACCCGATTATGCATTGGCCACACTGCGCTTACTCACTCCTACATTCTGTCCCGTGAACTTCCTCCTAAATGTACTCTGTGTGATTCTACTCTTACCGTTCAGCATCTGCTCACCGTTTGCCCAAGATACACTCACCAGCGACTTCAGTATGGAATTCCTGAGAACCTTCAGCTAGCTTTGGGTGATCAACAGTATCATAAGGAAATAATCAAGTTCATCAAAGCATGCAAACTTAATATTTAAACTCATTGTAAACTTCATGATATGTTTCCTCCTTTTTTTTTTTTTTTTTTTTTTTTTTCCCTCAATGTTTAGTCGCGATATGACTTTTATGTTCAAGCGACTTCAAATAATAAATTAAAAAATAATGTAATTCTCGTTAAAGTATACAATTTGTCTCTTTAAGTTAAACATTTCCAAGATATTCCTTGTTACTGGTTTCGGTTTTAGAATATAAACCTCTGCTTTTCTCAGACGGCAACTCATTCTTTTTTTCCCCTAGGTATGCAAATATAATAACGTTTCAAAGCTACCAAATAGATTTGTCTATCGCTTAAAGCCTACTGAATATAGCACTGCATATTACCTAATGTGTAATAAAACCTTTCTAAAAATCTGTATCTCGTTTTACATGAAGAAAAGTGGAGAATAACCTATATTAAGAATAGCTTTTGCAATAATGAGTAGAGGTGGTCATGTGAGTGTAAGTCAAACTGTTTTTAATTCGAATACTAGGATAATTTGAGTATTTTGTTACGCTCTTTAAATCAAATGACACAATTTTCAGTGCATAAGCCCACTTGATTTAGCTTGTGTACTTTCCTGGCTATACCAAAGATAGTGTAAATACGATAAGGTCATCGTCAGAGAACTAGAGCATTCTGGATGTTTGCTGCCATCAGCTATATACAATCCATTCGTATTCTTTTCGGCCTGGGCTTGAAGGAGGGGAAAGAGGTTAGGCTGTCGTGACCTTCCCACTAGAACAGACAAGGCACGTGGTGGTGGTGTGTCTGGCGTGAGCAGTTGAAGTATCAGCGTTGCAATATCGTCTTTATTATGCAAAATTATCGTGAACAGGGTCTATTTGGTTGAAAATTGCTTTGATGTTATTGTAAATGAGAAATCTGAATCTATAGGCCAGAGAAAGTATCAGGGACGTGCAATAATCTGCAAACATGAAGAATAAATAACACAGTAACATATACACAATATCTTATTGTATTACTTACACCATTAAATTAATGTAACATTAATGATCATTCTCTCAAAACGTACCGTCGTCATATAGGTCAATTGCCAGGGGCTGGATGCTTTCCATTATACCCTCAAAGAAATGATATTTGTTTTCGAGTTCATAATGGAGTGCGTAGTTTAACCAATGATCCTTGTTTCAAGGTGCTTTACACTATTTTGTGCTAAGGTCGAGTGTCAGTAACATTTTTTCTTCCGACGGCATTTTTGGGTGCAATGTTTCTTTTTAATTTTGATCATTCATATTCTATGGGATTCAGGTATAATAATAAGGGATGAGTCTAACAATTACATGGCTATGCTTACAGCTAATTCATCAATATCGTGCATTTTGTGTTTATTGCACGTTTTCATTATAAGTTTTTGCAGTTGTAGGACCGTCGTTGGTGGTGGCCTCTTTTATTATTCATTGTGATACAGAGTAGAACGTTCAACGTCACATACCCACTGTGTGTGCCGCCACGTGCTGCCTGCTGCACGGACCTGTCCTACCTCACCCCACCTGGTGGCCGAAAAGAATGCGTATAGACTGTAAACGAGAGCTCTCCCAAGTCTCGGCAGTCTACGGAATGAGGAAGTCTGGCTAAGAAAGTCAGCGAATTCGACAAAGTGAGTTGAGGGAGTGTGTTCGTGTGCTTCTAATAAAACGAGAAGTGCTGTCCGAGCTAGTGGGTGACGACAGTGGCGACGTGTAGTGAGTGATGTTACTGCACGGGATTAGAGACGTCCCTTGTTCGACTCCCCAGCGAGTGAACCGTCCGGAAGAAAAAGCTATGTCCAGTGTATAATCGTTACATCGTCCTGTCATGGAACAAAGTGAAGTACATTAAACGGTGGAAATAGTTCATATTAACGAAGTGATAGAGTGAACTATTCGAACTGTCGGCAAAAGTTGAACTAGATTATTGAGTGACAGTGAAAACAGAGTAAACTGACAATTTTGAACGGAAAAACCTGCACAAATTCACAATATGCAGGTATATAAACCAATGTTAAGAATTTGTTATAATTTCTTGAATATTTTTTCAAAACGTCTGAAATTACTCACTTCTAAGAGAGTCAAGCTTTTGTATTAAACTTATTTCTGAAGAAAGCGTGTGCCTTGGATCTGCGGTATCTGGCATTTGCCCATATATTGTCTTTGTTTACAGTTGTTTGCATCTTAGTGTGCCCACAAAGTGAAGCATGTGTGTTGTGTTTTTCTGTTTTCGTTTAGACAAGCTTCACTGCACAAAGGGGGAAGGATCTAACAACATTATCAGGATGCGGCTCTATCGAGGTAGAAACGCTAGAGCACAATCTTCTTTCATTTTCTTTGAGGCGAACAAAGTGATGTAATGTGCAAGTAACTGCAAGATACAGCATGTTCATACACAGGAGGCAAATAAATAACACCGCACCAATTTTTTGGTTGTACAACAGTACAAGCCTACTGCTATTCTGATGAATGAGGGCTGAGTCAACACGGAGGCTTACAAAAAACTATTGAAATGTATTCATTGTGAACGACAACCCGTGCAAAAAATCAACGTGTTCCAATTGCTTGACTTAACCTATTATTCTTCTACAAACTATGCTTACAAAAGTAATCGAAATAAACATTTGTAGAAGTAGATTTATTACTCATTGCCTTATACGTTCATGGGGATAAGGCAATACAGTAGGCATAAGCAACAGTCAATCTTTTAAGAGCTGGTCCTATATAATGGATTTGAACTTGTTCTCTTTGATCAGGAGGAAAAATATCAGATGTGTAGCACTCGGATGACTTTCTTTATTCACTATACATAAAAAGCTTATTCTTTATTTCATTTCAATATAGATGATCCTTCATTACATATTTCCTTGTATATATGTATATATGTCCTCTGTCCGTGTACCGCCTGCGGTGCCATAGTAGTAAAAGCGGGGGTTAAATATTACGAACAAACTCTGTCCGTGTGTATGCGACTGTACTGTTCCTAAACGGCTGGACCGATTTTTATAAGCTTTTGCGTGCGTGATAAACGTGATTCGAGAGTGGTTTAGATTCACAATTTGACCCGATGGAATATGATCTTTCTAATTAATTTATTTATTTTTGTGTTGTTGATCTTTGGATGGTTGGTTTAGGTTTACAATTGGACCCGTCAAACAGCGCTGTGATTGCGTTTTAGGATGTCCGGTATTTGGTGCTGCCATGGAGTCTATGATGTGTTTGTTGCCGGTTAGCATTAATATTACATCAAAAGTGCACGCGTATTGAGAACAAGTAATTAAGAATGTAATTAACAAATATACATTGTGCAAATTTATAAGGTGCTGTATTGAGGTGAGTATTCTGCATGATTTTTCATGAATTCCAATAATGTATGCCGTACATGCTATAACCATCAGCTTAACCTAGAATTGCAATATATTATTTGTTTATTGAGTGAGTGCGAGAGTGAGTGAGTGAGTGGGTGAGTGAGTGAGTGAGTGGGTGAGTGAGAGAGTGCGAGAGTGAGTGAGTGAGTGGGTGAGTGAGTGGGTGAGTGAGTGGGTGAGTGAGTGAGTGGATGAGTGAGTGAGTGAGTGAGTGGGTGAGTGAGTGAGTGAGTGAGTGCGAGAGTGAGTGAGTGGGTGAGTGAGTGAGTGGGTGAGTGAGTGAGTGAGTGCGAGAGTGAGTGAGTGAGTGGGTGAGTGAGTGAGTGAGTGAGTGAGTGGGTGGGTGAGTGAGTGAGTGAGTGCGAGAGTGAGTGAGTGAGTGGGTGAGTGAGTGAGTGAGTGAGTGGGTGCGAGAGTGAGTGAGTGAGTGAGTGAGTGAGTGGGTGGGTGAGTGAGTGAGTGAGTGAGTGCGAGAGTGAGTGAGTGAGTGAGTGAGTGGGTGAGTGAGTGAGTGAGTGGGTGAGTGAGTGAGTGAGTGAGTGCGAGAGTGAGTGAGTGAGTGGGTGAGTGAGTGAGTGAGTGAGTGAGTGAGTGGGTGAGTGAGTGAGTGAGTGAGTGAGTGAGTGAGTGAGCGGTGGTGTTTAAGATACCGTTCACAACTACGTCAAGCTCTGGACATGGACATGGTCTCCTTGAGTTTAATTAGCACGCATTAATCATAGCAAATCACTTGAGCGAAGCAAACGTGCGTTCTTAATATGCTTATGATTCAGATCATAATATAAGGTAAAGTACGTTGTTCAGATTAAACAAAATGAAGTAATTACTTGGTGTTGTGATGTGCAGTTTAGGTACAACCTGAAACCCACCCACCCATCCGCCCAGACATTTTAGTACGTTTTATAATAAAGTGATATAATCACGTAACTAGAACAAACATGACCATTTTCCCCTTCAGAGCATGCGTAATGGCGACTTCCACGGAGAGAATTAACTAATTACTTAGGTGTTTTGTGATGTGCATTGTAGGTATAGCCTGGAACCCACTCACCCATCCACCCATTTTTTTAGTACGTTTTCTGATACAGTAATATAATCACGTAGCTACAACAAACATGGCCATCTTCCCCCAACAGAGCACTTGCAATGGCGGCTTCTAAGAAGAGAATGAGCCAATTACTTAGGCGTTTGGTGATTGTATGCATTGTAGGCACAGTCTGGAACCCACCCACCCTTTTTCGTACGTTTTATTATACAGTAATATAATCACGTAACTACAACAACATGGCCATCTTCCCGCAACAGAGAATGCGCAAGGGCGACTTCTAAGAGAATGAAGTAATAACTTCGGAGTGTTGTGATGTTGTGAATTGCAAGTAGAGCCTGGAACCCACCTACCCGTTTTAGTACGTTTCTTTTATACAGTAAGATAATCACGCAAGTACAATAAACATGGACATTTTCCCCTACAGAGTATGCGCAATGGCCACTTCTAACCATAAAGAGAAGCGAAATTCGCAGTATTAATGATGTTTTGATTTTCTTTTTTCTTTTACAGTGAAATGTTGATACTCCATAAGTCACAGAGTGTAGCATATAACGGACCGCGCATATATAATTGGCCCTTTTAAGTTAGAGTAAATACAACTGAATGATAAACGAATTACCGAAATATACTCACCATTCAACAATATCAACAATAATAATGATATAAACAAAGCGAGTTACGACCTCCCATTTGAGAACAGTATATGTATTGGAAAGTTCACACAAATAACAAGGACTATTTCATGGTTCACTCCTAAGGAAAAATTGTACATAAATTGCGTATTTTAGCAAGATCTGCCGATACACTCACACGAAATTGATAGGTCGAGTTGTGATAACTGTCCACGTGGTGACGTCAGGTATTCTAAAAATATCTTTTTACATATTTTTAATCAAAATATTCGAAACAATGTATAGTTTATTTAGAATTTATAACTTTGGATATACAATGTTTGAACATAACAACGTCTGTCGGGTACGCTAGTGTACATATACAGAGAGAGAGAGAGAGAGAGAGAGAGAGAGAGAGAGTGAGTGAGTGAGTGAGAGAGGGGTGCAGGCACAGAGCTTCGTTTTCTTAAACTACTTTTCTGTATTCAGGTGATCCCAAGACGTGTCTTTTCGGTAAAATCTCTTTATCAAATTTTCGGGTGGAGTACAATTCTTCCCCTATTTACTCTAAGTGTCTGGCAGAGAAAGTAAAAATCACTCTGACAAAAATGACGATTTGATAAATCCTACTTCTCACACCAGTGTGAGAAAAATTACTAAAGTCCAGTGCAATTATTTTTTCTGTCACTTTATTTTCTTCTAACTCAATACACAACCAGTTCTCTTTTACTGAACGCTATAACAGTCTTCAGTCCTTCGTGATATTACAAGTCATAGCTATTTTCTTCTCGTAGCCTTGAACTCACTCCTTTCTGTCTTTCTTCACTTTTTCTATCTCTCAAACAGCTGACTTTGGCGATACAATTACTCGGCACTCATTAGTTGCTTCGCTATCCTCCTTTCGGCGCGACTGTACACACGCAGCTGACACACACACACACACACACACACACACACACACACACACACACACACACACACACACACACACATACACACACACACACACACACACACACTGCATTCTTTTGTGGAGGGAACGATTTCCGATATATTCCATGTTATTTGTGTGAGTTTTTTTTAATACTTATACATTTTCTCAAATGGAGGGTCGTTATTCACCTTTCTATCTCTTGGTCGTGCAAAGAGAACGGAATTTCAGAGCTTCATATAGTAACCAGCTTTAAAAAGTTTGACTGTAACCCAAAGCTACTATATTCCCTTTGCGCCTACGACAAAATTAGCATTAAGGTGCTTTCTGCAAATGTTTATCTCGACTAGCATGAGGAAGATAGTGGAAAAAGGGTTTGTGAAAATAAGTAGTACAAGAGTAGAGAAAGTCATATGAAGGAACACATCAGATTTTTAAATTTAACGCGTCTGATCACCCGCCAAGTCATAATTAATGAACCTCTTTAGTTTTAAAAACTATAAAGACATACACATTACACACACTATTTGTAAAATATTTATCCGTCCAGCGGCGACAATGTGTATTCGCTTTGCCCAGTATTGAATAATTTGCTTTCCTAGCTACGTCCATTTAATAAGTCTGAACAATCCACATGCTGTGATGGGAGTAACGTAATGAAATGAAACCTTTTTATGCGATAGAGTAGACGGCACCGAGCAGGTACAAATCCCCTTTATAAGCTCATTTTGTTTCTTTGTGCTACGCTTGCCACAGAGAGATTCCAGGATGAATTCTGTATCACCGTATCCCTTTTTCACCCCCAACAGAACAAAATAATTCTGAATGTTGATGTTCTCGGATGTTAATGACATTATTATTACTTGGAATCCACGGGAGAAAAAAAACTGATTTTTTTTCTACACCATTTCTTCCTAATGTGGAAATATATGTGCTTCATATAGCAATACAGTGTCAAGTTTGGATTATATTGATATTAAAAATATCAGATGGATAGGTTCTTTTATATGCAATTTTATGCTTAAACTGACTAAATCTGTTGTTCATCTAGAAATGAATTTCTGTATTTGTTATTCAAATTTGATGTTAACACTTTGTGTGAAATACATTTCTAGGGACTACCTGAATCCAATATAACTGATATGTTGTACTCACATGACTTTTTCAACCCTTGTACTAGCTATTCTTACAAGCTCTTATTCCTGTATCTTCTTCATGTTAGTCGAGATAAACATTTGCAAAAATTATCTTGCTTGTAGGTGCATGGGGGATATGGGAATACAGTAGGCTTTGAGCGATAGTCAAACCTTTCAAAGCTGGTCGCTATATGTAGGGTTTGAAATTCCGTTGTCTTTGCACGGCAAAGGGATAGAAAAAGCCAATAACGACCTTCCATTTGAGAAAAGATTAAGCATTGCAAAACTAACACAACAAGGAATATCTCTGAAATGGTTCACTAAACAAACAAAAAATGCATATATTGTGTATTTTAATGGGATCTACTTTTTTTTTTTTTTTTTTTTTTTTTTTTTTTTTTTTTTTTTTTTGGTATAGTAACATTTGGTCTATCTCTCACAGTTTACCAGTTATTTAAATTCATCAAGAGACTATATGGGGCTTAGCCAAAAATCCAAAAGATACATTTCATTTGCCACAAAAATATCTTAAACATATGGCATTTTAATCAAAATCGTTAGAGCCATTCTTGAAAAATCAAAATTTTCGAAACATTTTCCATGTAAAGCATAGTTCAGTGTGGAGGATTTTTCTTCAAAATCTTCCTTGAAGTATATTAAATTAAATACCAACTTTGGTGTTTAAGCTACATTTCCTTCTTGAGTTATGCTGTTCACAGACACACGCACACGTGGACCTTTTTCTAGACATTATTTTTTTACTCCGAGGGTTGAATACAATACTTTCTCTGCTATATAGGTAGTAGAGAAAGTAAAACAAAGGAGTTTTAGAATCGTCATACGTGTGCATGTATGCATATCGCTATGTATATGAATAGGAACAACTAAAAAGAGACAATTAGATAGTTACTAATTGTTTTCGTAACTCAGATACACCTTAGAAGCATACATATGAAAACATTTGAGTAATTCTGACACACAAAAACTCTCATTTTGTGTAAATACTTTCTTAATGTTTGTTTTCTCAAAATGACTGTAATGTCATATGAGATATTGTGACGTTGGGTTCGGCGTAAAACAATGGACGGACGGGGCCAAGGTCTTTCACACCACATGCCGTGCGGGTAGGGACGTTAAAGGCCGGGCTGCCTCGCGTGACTGTATGTGTATTTGACCGTAAAGAATGAGGCGGCAGGAACTAAAGAAATCGAGCACTTTCGCGAGGATTCTGAGTCACCGCGACGCGTTTGCGTGGAGAGTTTATCGACAGGTCGTGTGACTTCATCCCCAGTGTAAAAGGACATGAGACAGCAGCAATCAGAGTGTGAGTTTGGAGTAGAGCTACGGAAATAAGTCGGTCAGCGTGTGTGAATTCTCTCCTCTACTTTATCAAAAATTCAATTACATAACTTTAAAGAAATAGAATTTAAACACGTAGGAGATATATCAGAAGAGGAAGTGGTGGAAGAGGAACCACAACAGCATTCGTCTATCGACTTGAGGAAGCCACAAATAAAAGAAAATGTCAGAGTGGCCGGGCAGAGGGGAATAAATCTCGGTACCTCCACTCATTACGGGAAGCCATCTTGCTCGGTATTCCTTCATTATACTTCGCTGCTGTATACCTACCTTCTGAAATATTTTGAAACCCGACCCGTTATGAGAAGCAAATTACTTTGACAAAATGTTCCTGTACATATTAAACCATCTTTACATCTCAGCAATTAGGGAACTCTCTGCGGTAAATGAGTACGCTAGGTGCATACCATGTTTCCAGCATTTAACGACACTCGTAAACGAAACGCTCCCGAGTTAATATTTCTGACACGAAATTCCTTGAGATAGTTGTTGCTAGCCACGGATACAAGATGTCCTCAATTACTGTCTCAAGGCACCCTTATAATTATACTTCCAAAGGGTTTCGATAACATTGTGTGGTTTAAACGTTTATAAGCGAGCATATTATGAATTCTACGATAAACAGGGTATTTGTCTTCAATTAGGAAGATTATTTTGGTTACCCTAATTGCTTTATATTAAACAAAGAGGAGTAGACGTTCTATGTAATTGGCTCATTTCACCAAGGTCTTACAGACAACTTCCTTGTTTTATATCATAGAGGAACCGTTCTTTTATTAGACAGTCCCTAATAAAACCAGAACTTGACATGAAGGGAGTAAGCAATGTCCATTTTGGGATGTTTTTATAGAGCTTAGCTGCTTTTGGTTTTATAAGTTGGTACTTCCTTGCCCTAGATTCAAGTTTTTGTTGAAAAAACAAGTGAAGTTAACTATGCATTTAAGTCTTTGAAGCAACGAATGAAAAATTATAATACAGATTTATTTTGTGTTGCCGCAAAGAATAAAGATGTATATCAACTTAATAATTTTATGCAATCCAGCAGTTAAAGTGAGGAAATGATATACATAAATCGATAGACACCGTTGTGGAAGCAGATGAAGTAGTTAATTACCTATCTGAGTTTTTGAACTCTCTTGATCTGCCAGGAATGCCACCACACATTAAAATTGAAAATAGGTGTGCCAATTATCATGTTGTATAATGTTAATCAGCCAAAACTGTAATGGTAGAATGCTCGCAGTTAAGAAATTGATGAACAATGTAGTGGAAGCAACGATATTAACTAGGCCTTTCAAAGGAGAAGATATCCTCATTCCTCGAATTCCCATTATCCCGACCGATACACCATTTAAATTTAACAGATTACAATTCCCAATTCGATGGACATTTGCAATCACAATCAATAAAGTCCATCTTTAGAATTGTGTGGTTTAAATTTTGGTGTGGATTGCTTCTCACATGGACAATTGTATGTTGTGTGTTCCCGTTTCTGCAAACCACATAGGCTTTAATATCTACGCAAACAATGGAAAAACAAAAATATTGTATACCCACAAGTATTGCAAAATTGCAACTTTTTTGAAACGTATGCTTTGTTTTGTTCCCCATTTCTCATCTACGTAACCACAATGTGCCACAGCGAAGCATGGCAGGGTACAGCTATATATAATAAAAATGAATTTGTAAATCTTCGTAACCGCTAAACTTCCTTTTTTAAAATATTCGTTTAAGTGCGAGGAAGATTCTTATGAAGAGAAAAATTGGAAAAATTGCGCAGAAAAACGGAAAAAGCACATTTTTCTTTTCCCCATTCAAACCGAAAAAAAAACGGTTGTGTGTATGTACGTATATAACCACTAATCTCCTAAACCACTTGACCGATCACTGCGAAATTTGGCATGTATATGTATTTTTCCATAGAGAGCATTCTTATGCTATCAATTTTACTATACAATGTAACATTGACATGTTTTTTCTCTACTCACTTTTCTTCTACGTGAGACATTCACATATCCGTCCCTATATGCTTGCCCTTCAACAAAAATTCATACAATTTTCTATGATAGTAGTACAAATGCAACATATTACATTCACACGGTTTTGTCTACTCACTTTTCTTTTGCGAAACATGATCACATTTCTTTCTCTATTCGCGCTTTAACATACAATTCATACAATTTTCTATGATCTAATAGAAATGCAACGTATTATATGCACACGATTTTCTCTACTTTCTTTTCTTTCACGTAACACATTCACATCTTCTTCTCTACTCACTCTTCAACAGACAATTCATACAACCTATATCTATGAAGTTGATAATTTCCAACACGGTTGACCGATCACAATGAAAATTGGCACATCTAAGCATTTTTCATGGAGAACGTTTTTATGCGATATGTTCGCATGGTTTTCCCTACTCACTTTTCTAATGCGTAACATATTTAGAAATCCTTCTCTATTTGCCCTTCAACATACGATTAAAACACCATTCTATGATTAAATAGAAATGCAACGTATTACATTTATACGAATGAATGAACCGATTAAGTGACTCGCTCTCAGACACACTAAAATCGGCTTTGAAAATGACACTCATTGGGAACAAATTCTCAATGATGCTGTAATTTCTTCACAAGCTCATCAAATACAAACATTTCTTTCGATAATTATATCAAAAAGCTTCCAATCAAACCCAATTGATTTATGGATCAAATACAAGGATGATGTGTGACGATATCTTGCAACAAATGCGCATTAAAACAGGAAATCTAAATTTACAAGTCACTGAAGAAATTTACAACGAGGCTTTAATGAGGATGTGAGCTTGATGATGTCAAACAAAGTATTATTTCAATTAGGCATGGCCGCGCCCAATCGCCCGATGCACGACGCTTTTAATGAAAAGTTACAACGTGAAAAACTGTACGATCTCGACGCCTTAAGAGAATCAGTTCGCATAAATACTCCGTTATTGAACCACCAACAAAAGTGTGTATTTGATGCTCTTATGAAAGTTGTAAATGTTGGAACTGGAGGGACGCTCCTTGGACGCTCCCGGTGGTACAGGTAACATTTTTTTTTTTTTTTTTTTTACTGATTCGCAACATTTCCCTCACACAATGAAATTGCAATCGTACTTGCTTCATCAGGCATTGCAGCTACATTGTTGGAAGGTGCTCGAACAGCCCATTCAGCGCCATTGCATATGCAAAGCACCGAAACTCCGATCTGCAACATTTCGAAGAACTCTGCAATGGCAAAGGGTTTGCAGCAATGTAAATTGATAGTGTGGGATGAATGCACGATGGAACACAGAAAGACGTTGGAGACAGACCGAACCATGCAAGATCTGCGGAATAATCGAAACCAATTTGGTGGTGCAATGATTTTGTTAGCAGGAGATTTTCGTCAAACATTGGCAGTGATTCCACGGTCCACACCAGCTGATGAACTTAATGCACGTTTGGAGTCCTCCGTTTTGTGGTAACACGTCAAGGTGCTAAATTTAAGCAAGAATATGCGTGTCGAGTTGCAAAATGATCCATCTGGAGAAATATTTTGAAAACACCTCATTGACTTGGGTAATGGCAAATTCAGTTTAGACGTTTTCACTGGCTGCGTTACCTTTCCTGGCAATTTTTGTCAGTTTACTGAATGAAAAACCGAAATCATTCAAAAGGTTTTCCCAAACTTTGCTCAGAATTACATAGATCATATCTGATTGCCGGAACGAGCTATATTGACTGCCAAGAATATGGAGGTAAATGAATTAAATTTCAAAATGAAATTGCCGGTGGATTGAGGATATACAAATCAGTTGATTCCGCTACAAACCAGGATGATGCCGTCAACTATCCACCCGAATTTTTGAACTCGCTGGATTTGCCAGGATTACCGCCGCACAATTTTCAATTAAAGGTCGGCTCGGTGATCATTATGTTGCCAAATATGAACCAACCATGTCTTTGTAATGGCACACGGCTAGCGGTGAAAAAATTACTGAACAACTTGATCTAAGCAACCATTCTAAAGGGAGAGTATAAAGGAGAAGACGTCTTGATACCACGCATTCCAATGATTCCGACTGACATACCATTTGAATTTAAACGACTGCAGTTTCCAGTCCGGCTTGCTTTCGCTATGGCCATAAATAAATCTCAGGGGCAGTCATTGAATGTTTGCGGGATTAATCTTGAAAGCCCATGTTTCTCACATCACCAATTGTACGCTGCCTGTTCCCGTGTTGGAAAACCATTAGATTTGTTTGTTTACGCGCCAGGTAATCAAACAAAAAATATCGTATACCTTAAAACAATATAATGAAAATATTTAAAATAATACTTATTACTAAAGTATTGCAGTGTGCGAAATAGATAACTGAATTTTGTAAGTAATTGTTTATGATTATGACGTTAGAAATACATAGAAATGTACATTAACGTTATGCAAATGTATTGTTGATATTGTTCACGGTATATTACGGTATATTTACGGTAATTATTTGAGAGTCCATAAACGAAATGATCACTCTAAAATACGTTTATAGTCAATTTTTTTGTTTAAATTACACATTTGTGACTGTATATTATCTGTTCTGGTAACAATTACTGAAAACTAAAGATGCCATCACTATATGTACACTTTATAAGCGACGCTATCACCGGAACTTGACCAAAGAATATAAGTTTGTGGGACTGCCACAGTGCAATGGCTTTTGACAGAAAGACGTCTGTCGGGTCAGCTAGTATATTATATAAACTGCTCTTATCTAAAATATACATTTTGGTGTAGGAATAAATAGGTTTACGTAAAAGACATGAGTTTTCATATAGCTAGTGAGCCTTTAATAGCACTGACGGCAACTACTTTAAGACATGAATTCTCTAATTTATGTTTCGTGCAAAAGGATACGAAAAAACATGGGGTAATAACACTGGCTGGAATTACTAAGCCAAAACGTCTCATTTGGACAAATCACACCTTTCTTTTCATCATTAAAAACTAAAGTAAACCCCAGCGCAACAGCCTTAACTGGGCCAAGACCAACCGCCCGGCCGATGTGCCCCCACCTCTGCCCAGTACAGGCGTTATGAGGGGGTGCAGTACTGGAGGGTGGAACGTGGTCAGCACCCCGGGCGCTTCTGGCCAGTTATGTGGTCTTCGCGACTAGGGGCTACTACTTCTTAATCAATTAGCTCCTCAGTTGGCCCCTCAGGGACCCAACGAGCATGAGTGCACCCCAGAACAGGTCTCTCAGCGGGAAATAATTCCCACGCCGGTACCGGGAATCGAACTCGGGTCTCCCGTTTGGTAAGCAGCAGTGCTATCACCGCGCTAAGGAGATGACCCTCTTTTGTTCACTAGATACTGTCAATTACCAGAAGTATTGAAGCTATTAACTTTTGTTAGTTACTGTACACATACGATGTTACTTCACCTGTCATAAATATATTTTTACGGTTTGACTTCCCACTTAGTATGTGGAAGGCACTGGAGCTGAACTACCGTTGATTACCACTGGTTTTCTCGTAAACACCTCCCTGATCATTAGCTTCACTTTAAATCAGGAATAAAATTCCTCCTTCCCATGGTTTTAGAAAGCTGAAAACTTTGAAAAACGAAGAAAAGAAGCCAATGAAGATGTAAATATCTACAAAGAGAAAAAATCAATTTTGCTTCCTAAGTATAAAACATTCAGGCTTTTAAATAACTATTTTATAGAAAGTTAATAACCCTTAATGTTTTTAGGCGACTTGACATTTTCAGTTTTTGGCTGGAGCATTAAGTTTATCATTGGCATTCGGACAATTTTCACCTTGCAGAGTGAGTATTTCTGGTGCTTATGAGTGTGTATTATCCATTTTAAGGCAGTACGCAGTAATATATGTGTACTACTTCTGCAGTTAAGTTCAAATATTCCAAGGATGCGACACTAAAAATGTAAAGGAAATCCCTCCGTCCCAAATTACTCTTTCCATGGAAACATTTCGTTGTTTTTATTCTCAAAAATAGCTTTAGCAATTTTGCTTACTATACTATATGGTTAAGGACAAAATCTTACTGTACAAATAATGTAGATGTCATTGCATCACATAACTTATGTCTTATTCAGGTTTTTTGTATTAACCATTTCCTAGATATTTTGTGTTATTTGTTTGAAGCTTTAAAAAGTTATACGTTCGTTTCTATGCAAAAGGTATGGAATTTCAAAGAACATCTATCGCTTTAGTCTACTGCATTATGCTTGTACCTACAACAAACAGTGTAATTGAGCTGAACGTCTATCTCTATTAACTAGAAAAATACGATTTTGTAAGGGTAGTGGATAGAAGACTGAGTAGGGAAAATTGTGCAATTGCAACTCATGAGGATTTTTTCCTCTTCTTATAATAGGCTGACTATTGCATTACCTTACGAATTCTTCTTAGAGCTACAATGAAATGTATAATGAAAATTTGTCTCGCGAAGAATAAGCTTTTGTAAGAATATTTTGCACAACAATGAGCAAGCTTTGTTCACGTTTTTCTTTATCCCTTCTAACTGGGTATGCAGATACTAACTGAAATCATGTTCCGTCTTTAAAGGATTTAAGCCAGACACCAAAAACTAAGCCCCGGCACAACAGCCCACGAAGAGCCAAGCCTTACCGCCCAGCCGCTGCGTCCCCCGCCTCTGCCCACTACGGGTGTCATTGGTGGGGTGCAGTACTGGAGGATGGTACGTGGTCAGCATTCCGATCCCTCCCGGCCAGTTATGCAGTCTTCACGACCTGGGGCCGCTACTTTTCCATCAAGTAACTCCTCAATTGGTCCCCCGGGGAATAACGAGGCTGAGTGCACCCCGTGTTAGAGCTCCCTATGCTGGTACCGGGGAACAGGAATTCTTAAGCCGTTACCTTCAAGCTATCTACTCTCAAACCATATGACAATACAAAGAATCTAAACAAAAATGTCCAAGAGTCATTGAGGTCTGAGCGTTGTCTACATCCACCAACAGATTGCACTAGGGATGGGGTGGTTTATAACCTGCAACGTCAATGCGGAAAGTTCAGTTTAATTTTCTTTCATTCTTTAATGCTTTGAAATACCTGGTAATAACATTTATTGTATCGATAGCTCTAATATCCATATGAAGGGGTGAGAATGATATAGTTAAAAGTCACACTTTTTTTTTCAAAACTTGTTTTTTGGGTTAGTTCAACTTGTGTTTCACAGGGAAGCTACTGCAAAAATATTTCAATGTTCATTCACAAAATGGCAGAGTAATTTACAAACTGTTCTCATACATCGAGGAACTAATGTTTTCCGTGTGTGAAACAACCCAAAGCCATAGTAAAATGGCGCTTGCAAATAAGTTATTTCCACGCCTAACCAAAAAAAGAAGATTCTGTGATAGAAATGGCTGGTTCTGATGAACATTATTCATCCAGCGGATACAGTTATTAGTTTTCTGATGAATATTCATGATGTTGAGGCTTAGGTTTGTATCATGCTACAATGTTATTACATAATTTTAACTATTATTAACACGGTAATTAAAATACGTATGTGCGAATCATAAACAAATGTTGCTTCTACTATTAATTGCTGCATTATTAGTAATTATTTTGGTATAATAAGGCTATTTGTGTAATATATATGTATATATGTATATTATATATGTTAAAAGTGGCTTTGGTCTTTCTTATTCTGAATATTTCGTTTGACTTAGGATGCTGATGAATGTAAAACTTTTACAGAGGTGTCACCTGCTAACCACCTAAAGGCAGAAAAAGGTAAGAAGTGTGAATAATTGAAAACGTGAAAAAGGTAAACGTCGTAGCAGTTCCGACTGAGAGTAGAAGCATGTTAAAAATACAAAAACACCACAGTGCACACCCTGTTGACTAGGTTACAGTCATTAAAGATTCCTGCAAGCAGAACCCATTTTCAGTTGTTAAAATGAAGCAAGCAGACTTTGTAGATCTGACAGCTTTGCAGATAAATATAGCAAAGGACAAGCATGATGATGGATGTCAGTCCCAATTTTCAGAAGCGACTGCTGTTTGCTTTCATGAAGGGATGCCATCACATTTTAAAGTGAAATATCAATAAACTGATTTAGAAGAATTCAGAACTGTAAATATCACTAGAAAAGCACAAGCACATCAGGAACTTAATCCATTCCATTTATCAAGGAAGTACTTAAAACCCATTCCAATTTGCAAGAAACAACTGAAACATGTTATGTCATTAATGCCATATATATCAGATGTTCCGAAGGAATACTAGAGTCTGTGTGAAAGAAGGGAAGAATGTTTAGAAAATGACACAGATGTACTAGATGTTGGTTATATTGTTTCAAATATTGTGGTCACTATCATTCTAAGTTACGTTATATGTTGATATTCATAATTTGTAAAGCTTTTCTTGTTGTAGTATGAGACAGTCCAAAGCCCAATGTTATGTCACCCAGCTATAAAATATTTTTTATTAATAATGTGTAACTTTTTCACAAACTATGCTCACATGTAGTATATTAAGATGTTGGAGAAATAAACTACTTATGTTGGATATAAAAAAAAATGATATGTGATTTATGGGTTTATTCAAACGTTTACAACGCTCTCGTGACAAACTTACATTTCGTGGCTTTGGATTATTGATATGTTTTCAACAACACGTTTTCGGCGAAATCATTCACCAAGCAATCAGCAGAAGTTCATCACTTGCTGTCCTGTTTTTGCTTAATTTACCTCTTGTGGCTAGAGAAACTCGCTTCGTACCTGGAATTCTGGCAGGAGTTGGATGCTTGGCCATCCAATTATTGATAACATCGTTCCAACGACGTGAACGACGCTATTGATGCCTTCTCTGTCTGATGAATCTCTTTCTGGCTGCTACAGATGTGAACTACGGGATGTTTCTCTCACGGTATGCTTGGGTCTGTGTGAAGATGTACAACACCAGTTGTGTTTGCTGATAAATTAAATGAAGGCTAGTGAATGACCTATTTGAAACGAGTTGCCGACAGTTTGAATATATAGAATTAAACTGTTTCTGAATCTTACACTAGAAACTTCTAAATATTATTTCGCTCTTCTAATTTCCAGCAGCATTAATGAAATTACTAACGGGTACTGTTCATACAGTGTTTTGGTTAGGTCCCACTATTATGTGTTTATATGATGTGATTTGATGTTAATCTACGTAATCGTAAATTTGATTAAATACTGCATGATTGAAATGTTGTTCAATTGGTAATAAGAGAAATCCAAATAGTGTCCATTTTTCTTACCCATTGTCTGTTGTTGCATGTAGTTGTAAAGATTTCAGCATCTAGTTTCACAGTTTTAGTGTACGTATGTTTTTCTTTCCTATTTCTGCATTTTAACTGCCTTTTTGGCTGCCAATTTTGAACTTTTTAACTGTTTAACATCTGGCCTCTACTTATAGATAATTCATTTTCCTCGACAATTATAGTTACTTAGCTAATGACTTCTTATCTGCTGACAAAATTGCAACTCGTACTTCCTATTTTAAGCTTCGTTACAAGATTATTGTGATGGCAGACGCAGCGTACAACAGAGGGCGGTCAGGGTCTAAGCTACTTAACAGCACATACCAGACCTGCGAGCAAACAAAGGCGCTTAAGCTCAGGCTGCTACTGTTTTTGTAAACGAGACTAACAACAAATACCCTGCTTAACGCAGAATGAATTCGTAAGGTAGATGCAGCGCGCGAAAGCGTAAAATGCCAAACAGGGTACATAATCTTATGCAACTTCAATATAACATTTTTGGTCTAACTGAAGTTTCTTCGACTCTGGAATGCGCAAATCGGGTGTTTCTCCGTGGGTTCTTCTATTAGGCCAAATATCTAATTTCTTAAACCCCCACTTTGGCAGTGAAGCTAGCGGATACGCCATTACGCGCGTCATCCCTAAACCAGCACACTACCGGAAACTTCGGTGTAGCAATAGCGTTCTAGCAAACTGCCAGCTCTTCAGACTGGTGCTGCAATATCTTCTGGTGTCTCAGACCCCACCTAAACATTACTGCCCAGCCGTACCCAATGTCCCAGGGTAGGGCACGGATGTTTATGACCTAAAAATTTTGGAAATATGCGATCACTTATAACCCCCCCAAAAAAAAAAAAAAAAAAAAAAATTAGAAAATATGACGATAAATATGACCTAAGTTTTTACTTGCATTTTCAAAGTCTTCAGAAATTTAATGTTGTTTTATTAACACTATATATAAAATCTACTTTAAAATCCAGCACACTCAATAATAAATAAATAACATTAATTTTGTATTCATTTAATTGCTCTATCCAGAGCTAATCCTCAGCTGTGCACATAATGAAATGTCACTTTTTGAAAGACAATCAGAAAGAAGAATTGCAATAGGAAATTACATACAGCTTACCCTCCAAATTCGCGGAAACACAACCAAAGAAGAATTGTAAGAAATGTTACAGACAAGAATTAGATGTGAAAAATTTATCTGTTGGACGACTGCAGGCACTGGAATAGAATCTATAATAAGAATACGAAAATTTAATAGAAAATACGACTATAATATGAAAAATAACAATAAAATAATAAAAAAAGCGTTTAAAAAGCCAATGTATGACCCAAGAGAATTGCATAATTTTAATCACCGTTGATGAAATCGTGGTTTGCTTATATTTTCCATGGAAAAAGCTACAAACAGAAATTATGACATACTATAAAAGTCTGGGCCCTGTGCCAGGGTATCGCGAACTACTGCCCCACCGAGCCTAACCCAATCCGAACAGATTTCCTTCCGGAGGAGCTCAGAAATTTGGCCTGAGTACCTGTGGCAATATAAGATGCACACGATTGCTAAAGGTGCACAGCGGCCACACTAAAGCCGCTGAAGGAATCAGAACTCCTCCCTTATGGGGGAACATCCTAATACAGTAACGCTCATGTCTATAGCGTAGGATGATATGAAGCCTCTGTTCCATAAAGTGATTGCTAATTAATGCGTGTTTTCTCAGTCTGACCTAACGTCATAGAATAATTAATAAATTTGAATGATGTTTTCATTACCTAATGCAAACGAGAACCCAAATAAAGGAAAAAATCTTTAGCGACAACGTGTACGAACTCGAAATGAAATGAATTGTTGCTGAATATC
The DNA here is from genome assembly GCA_030765045.1 of Tenodera sinensis. Lineage (NCBI taxonomy): Eukaryota > Metazoa > Arthropoda > Insecta > Mantodea > Mantidae > Tenodera > Tenodera sinensis. Next base: position 254,007,577 of record CM060962.1, read on the forward strand.
TGAATAATCAACATAACAGCATGCCTCTCACAATACCAATACAGGAATCTCCTAATTAGAATTATCATAACTGCGTCCAGTATATTGGGTAACTCTCAGCATATAATGAGCACATACACTAAATATTGGCTTTTCAGTAAGCTGCCATCGACTGAAATTCCTAGAATTCCTTAATGAATATCTTAATTATCTGCATCATAAGCAACTGTTAATGAATACAAATAAATAAGCTTACTTCCACTGAGGCAGCCCTTTTAAGACTGTCTCAAAACTCAATCGTTTGTTTGAATTGAATAGAACTCCATACCTCTGCAACCAAATTCTGCACAGAAAACACAAGGGAAAAACTCTGTTGTACTGCATTCACATGAATTTTTCTAGTCACTCGTCTACGAACTGTTGTTTCGCTAGATGTTTATGGAAGAACATATTTCCTTGTAGGTACAATGAAAGCTTATCTTTTACGGTTTACCAATTATGCAAAAGTCATCCAGGATGAAGAGGACTTGAGATGCTATTCCCAGAAAGTTCAAGACCTACATTTCATTTGTCATTAGGCTATCTTAATCGTGTGGTAATTTAATAAGGATCGTTAGAGCCATTTTTAAGAATATAACGTTTTGTAAAACTTTTGCACATAAAGGGTAGTTTGAGATGGGTGGATATTTTTGAAATTTTTCTATCTGATATTCTTGGAAGATGCTAAACTTAAATACCAAGTTTAGTACTTAATCGACTATTCATTTCTGAGTTATGCTGTTCACAGACGTATGTGCACGCGCCCATTCACACACACACACACACACACACACACACACACACACACACACACACACACACACACACACACACACACACACACACACACACACACACACACACACACACACACACACACACACACACACACAAACGCGAGCGGACCTTTTTCTGATATGCGGTTTTTTATTTTAGTAAGCCTCAAAATTAATATTTCCGGTGGAATCTCAATATCAAATTTTCTCCTGGAATGTAAATCTTCTCTGCTTACTATGTACGCGGTAGGGATAGTAATCAGCAAAATAAAATAGTAATACATCCTGTGATTATATCGCCAGCTTAGAAAATGCAGTTTCTCTGTAGCCTGTACAATTATGTTGAATAATAATAATAATAATAATAATAATAATAATAATAATAATAATAATAATAATAATAATAATAATAATAATAATGATAATAATGATAATAATAATAATAATAATGATAATAATGATAATAATGATAATAATGATAATAATGATAATAATGATAATAATGATAATAATGATAATAATGATAATAATGATAATAATGATAATAATGATAATAATGATAATAATGATAATAATGATAATAATGATAATAATGATAATAATGATAATAATGATAATAATGGTAATAATGATAATAATGATAATAATGATAATAATGATAATAATGGTAATAATGGTAATAATGGTAATAATGGTAATAATGGTAATAATGGTAGTAATGGTAGTAATGATAGTAATGATAGTAATGATAGTAATGATAATAATGATAATAATGATAATAATGATAATAATGATAATAATGATAATAATGATAATAATGATAATAATGATAATAATGATAATAATGATAATAATGATAATAATGATAATAATGATAATAATGATAATAATGATAATAATGATAATAATGATAATAATGATAATAATGATAATAATGATAATAATGATAATAATGATAATAATGATAATAATGATAATAATGATAATAATGATGATAATGATGATAATGATGATAATGATGATAATGATGATAATGATGATAATGATGATAATGATGATAATGATGATAATGATGATAATGATGATAATGATGATAATGATGATAATGATGATAATGATGATAATGATGATAATGATGATAATGATGATAATGATGATAATGATGATAATGATGATAATGATGATAATGATGATAATGATGATAATGATGATAATGATGATAATGATGATAATGATGATAATGATGATAATGATGATAATGATGATAATGATGATAATGATGATAATGATGATAATGATGATAATGATGATAATGATGATAATGATGATAATGATGATAATGATGATAATGATGATAATGATGATAATGATGATAATGATGATAATGATGATAATGATGATAATGATAATAATGATAATAATAATAATAATAATAATAATAATAATAATAATAATAATAATAATAATAATAATAATAATAATAATAATAATAATAATAATAATAATAATAATAATAATAATAATAATAATAATAATAATAATAATAATAATAATAATAATAATAATAATAATAATAATAATAATAATAATAATAATAATAATAATAATAATAATAATAATAATAATAATAATAATAATAATAATAATAATAATAATAATAATAATAATAATAATAATAATAATAATAATAATAATAATAATAATAATAATAATAATAATAATAATAATAATAATAATAATAATAATAATAATAATAATAATAATAATAATAATAATAATAATAATAATAATAATAATAATAATAATAATAATAATAATAATAATAATAATAATAATAATAATAATAATAATAATAATAATAATAATAATAATAATAATAATAATAATAATAATAATAATAATAATAATAATAATAATAATAATAATAATAATAATAATAATAATAATAATAATAATAATAATAATAATAATAATAATAATAATAATAATAATAATAATAATAATAATAATAATAATAATAATAATAATAATAATAATAATAATAATAATAATAATAATAATAATAATAATAATAATAATAATAATAATAATAATAATAATAATAATAATAATAATAATAATAATAATAATAATAATAATAATAATAATAAAACCCAAGGTGCAACAGACTTTTCCGGAACAAGCCCCCTACCACCCAGACACTGTGTCCTGCACCTCTACACATCACAGGCATCATGATTGGGGTGCAGTACTGGAGGGTGACATGTGGTCAGCACCCCTATCCCTCCCCTAGACCAGGTCTCCCAACGGGAGAAAATCTCCACACCGGTGCCGGGAATAGAACCCGTGTCTCCTGCTTGGTAAACAGCAGCGTTACCACCGCGCTAAGGAGACCTTATGTTGAATTCTTCATGTTATTTTGTTTTAATTTACCATATTCTTCCCTCTACCCCTGTCTTTTTTTATCTTACTTTTTATTTGTAGAACGAAAACAACGGGGTATCGCTAAACAAACCAGAGAGCAGACAAAGGATGCACTGGTGTTCCCTTTGTTCCTCCTCATTTAATGTTTATTAATATTCCAGAAAAAGCTGTTCGATTACTTTGTGCCTAAATATAATGACGTCTAACCTGTAAGTAGAAAGGAAATAACGGAACAAAGGCGAATACAGGAGAGAGATGAAAATGAATGAGAGGTATAGTGTGAACCGTTTCATATCTTTGGCATTCTAGGACCACAAGACGTGCGTTTACTGGGGAGATTTGGTCACGTTCACAGGACCCATCCAAATGAAGCGCCAGTAGGAGGCAGCAAGAAAATGTATCGCTGATTTTACCTTAGATCAAAGAATATGTTAAAAATGACCTCCATCTTTCTGGATTCAAAGATTAAAGCACTGTAGAAAATTCCAAAACACCTTCTGCAACTTTGCATCTGTAATTTTGCAGAGCTTTCCACTGATTTAATTTTCAAGATCTTAAAGGATTTATGGATTATTTACTTACAGATTATGCTTTAAATCTCCCCATGTAAAAACTTGCTTGATCGACACTGTATCGTACCATTGTAAACAAGAAATTTACTGTAAATGAGGTATGAGGTCGGAGGAAGGACGTATCGACCAATGAAATTATTTGTAACTATGCCCCTGACAAGGCACATCCCAGAATGTGGACTAATGGTGGCCGGACTGAGGAGAGACATCAGCAGAGGAGAGGGTCCCTAACAATTACAGATTTAAACTACCTTGTAGCGGTACAAGGAGAGGAAATTCGTGGGATGTGATTATTCTTCCCAGCTTTTGCCTAGTGACCCGGGGAAACCCCGAAGAAGATCAATGGATCAGGAAGGTTGGCCACGGGAATCAAAGCTGTCAGTTCTACCAGTAGGTATACATAATTTTTATGTCTAGATGGTGCTTTGAATTCCAAAGAGCTGTTATTGTGTTTCCATTTGCGCAGTGGAAAAACACCGCGCAGCGGTTCTTATGTCCTTGGGTCTCTCTGTAGAACCTATAGAGGTTGTTATGAGCGGATTTAGTAATGTCTACACTAAGGTCTTTGAACATAAGCAGCCACAAAATTTCAGTGTATTCTGTATCCTAATAAGAGACACCACTTGGTCCCAAATAAGAGGTAATAGCTGATATAGTGAAGATGCAGATAGGAATGTTTATTTTGCACTGGATTATATTTTGAGGACAATGGAGGTGAAAGGTGACCGAAGGGCACATGAAGAATGTAGTAGTGAGGAAGAGTTCTTCATATTCCTGTTTGTTCTAGGAATGGTTGCTAAGCCATTATTGTTTTAAAGCGAGAACTATTTATTTGTGGTAAAATAATACTTTTGAACAATGTCTTGGTTATTTCCCTAGGAAATAATCAAACATTAGTTTTTATTTTTATCAATACAAGTAAGAAAGTTGTTGATGGTATTTCTCATTTGGGCCCCATTTTGAAATTCCTGTTACCTTTCAATTCAAAGGAATTTGTGTAAATAACAGATAGTTGTCAAACTGTTCATTTGAGCAGTCCTAATTTCTATACATTCTTGAAGTAATTTTCATATGCATTCTGGAGATTTAAATGCTATGAATTCAGCTATTCGCTACATTCTGAAGATGAGCAGATTATTAGCAATAATGGCACTCGTTATGAAGAACATTTATATTCCTCTGTTTAGCTAGCAGACATAATAAACTGCTATAAATATATTTTGAAACACATTTAACTAATATTTTAATTTTTAATAATTATTGGTGACAATTTCTACTTAAAATTTAGCTTGCCATCGAGATTTAATACTGTTGGCATAGTAACAGATAGTACATTTAAGGCTGATTAATAAAAATTTGTCATTTTGGATTAGTTTAAAAATAGTAAACTGGATTTGTAAACCTACTAACCATTTAGCTAGGTTATACAAATGAGGTTATTTAGGTAATACACTTTAGAATTTCACAGGAAAGTGTTACCATTCGGGATTATTGCGTCTCACACCATTCATTGTCCTTGCCAATTTGCTCTTCCTCTTCTGAAGTTAAATCGTTCTTGATGAAGAAAGCTTCACGAATCTCTTGTGTTGTGTTTCCCTTCATCATGTTGGCGACGGTTTTACATGCGACCTCCCGAAGAGCCTTGATATCCAGGTATTTGACTGCTATAATGAGTTGAAATAGAGTATCTTGATCAACCTGCAGAAATTTGGGAATGTTATCCGTGTGCCTTTCCTTGTCCTCATCGTCAGTTGATGGAAGATCATCTTTGTGGTGAACAGTCCATTGCAGCACTTTCCTCAAGATAGCTGAAATGGTTCACTCTATAAAAATTTATTGACACATAAACTGTGTGTTTTACTGAGATCTACATTTTTTGTAAAGTAAGATTCTCTTGTGGTTTACGAGTTATTCAAAAGTCATCCAGAGTAAACAGGATTACATACACTATAGCCAGAGAATTCAAAATGTGCATTTCATTTGTCATAAAAATATCTTAAACATATGTTTCATTTTAATCAAAGGCATTAGCCATTTTTAAGAAAATCAAAATTTTCAAAGAATTTTCCATGTAAAGGGTAGTTTAGGGAGGGGCTATTTTCTTCAAAATCTTTGTGTCACATCTTTGTGTTGCATTAAACTCAAACACCAACTTTGGTTTTATCTGACTTTCCATTTTTGAGTTATGCTGTCCACAGACTGACAGACACACAGACACACACACACACACACACACACACACACACACACACACACACACACACACACACACACACACACACACACACACACACACACACACACACAGAACTTTTCCTAAAAATGCTCTTTTTTTGGATTCAGGGGGTCTCCAAACATATATTTCCAGTGAAATCTCAACATCAAATTTTTGGGTGACATACAATACTTCCTCTACTTATCAGTAGAGAAAGTAAAAAAGAATGTCACTCCTATAGAAGCTAAACAATATCCCTTGATACCATCAATTTAAGATTTCCAGAAGATGAATGGATTCATATTTATGCCATTGACTCTCTTTACAGTTAAGATAAAGGTGCAGGTGCTGGTGCCACTTGCACTTTTATAAACATGTCGTAAAAAATTCTACCAACTTTGATGGAAAAATTGATGCTATCTATGTATCTAATTTACTTATTAGACAAAACAAATTTACTAACATAGTCTTCTTATTTGACTCCAAAGCTGCAATTCAAGCTATAATATCAACAGATTATTCAAAACCTGCAAATGTATATGAAATACATTTAATTCAGTTACAAAAATGACATAAGACAATATTTTTCCAATGGATTCCAGCTCATTGTGAAATGACTTGCATTGAACGAGTGGACATGTTATGTGAAGAAAGAATCCAAAATTATTTATAAAGTAAACCAAAAATTACCTTTCATGTCAATTAAGCAAATAATAAAAAATACATTCACACTGAAATTTGGACAATATCTCTCCTCTTTCGAAAATTTCAACTGGCAAGAAATGGAGAAAAATTCAGTTCAACCCCAAATTCTGCAATGAAAATCAACTGTTGCTATTTTTCGTCTTCTCATAGGCCATGGTTGTCTTGGTAAACATCTATACAAGATAGGATTAATAATCTCTCCCCTATACATGTTGTGCACCAAAGAAGAGGATATGGATAAAAAGCATATAGCAGTATGTGAAGGTCTAAAGACCGAAAAAGATTTACTCTCCAAACATTGGGAAGCCAGACAGAGAATGGTTCTTTTATTAATTCCAGACACCCACACACACACCCACACACCCTACACCCACACTCACACACACCCACACCCACACTCACACACACCCACACCCACGCGCACATGTGCGCACACGTACACACACAGACAGAGGAAGGGTTGTATTCTACCAAAAAATTTGACACCAAGATTTCATCAAAAATAACTCTTTTGAGTCCCTCCTGAATTAAAAAAGAAATACACTTTTACGAAAACATCTGTGTGTAAGTGACTGTGAGCACATAACTAAAACAAAGGGTCAGATATATACTAAACTAAGTATTGTGCTATTTTATTAATGTTTTCTTTTCTTAGTATGCTTTCTCCCTTGTTACCGTGTATGAGAAAATGATAATAACAGGGGACACTGCAAAAATGTTATAGGATTTATGAAAACCTCATTTACATATAAAAGCAAGATTAACAGGTTAAAATTATACATGTGGTGATTTTCTACAATTTTATTTCCAACACTGAAGTTATATCCTGCTTTATTAGAGCACATCACACATGGGCGGGGCAAAATATGAGGCATCGTGCCTCAGTATTTACATTCTATATCTTCCAAAGATTTAATTCCAAGATTTGAAAATAGTTACACTCTAAACTACTTTTTATATGGTGGTGGTGGTGGTATTTAATTCATATGATTAATTAAAGCAATCTAAGGAAGTGCGGACCCTAACACTGGGGAATCATACTGAGAAAGGAGTGCCCAACCCTCAAAGCATTAGACAGTATGTTTACCGTAGTAGACTTTAATGAGTGAATGTGAATAACACTGAAATGTCCTTGGCAGATGACAAGTAATAAACCTTTAGAAACTAACATTGAATTAACTTTCTCAAAATAATCCTGTATTAATATAAAATTGCTGTATGACTAAAGTAAGTAAAACTTGACAGGCATTGCCGAGTTCACCCTGCTTAATCAGAAAAAGCAATGAAATACAGAATTTTTGGCTCAGTTGAAAGCCGCCTGATCTGTATACAGAATAAATTACCACCCCATACGAGCTGAACCCAAATCCCAACATGAGAAGGTGCAGCCCAGGTTATGTAATGGTCATATTCAATGAGGTAAAGCCAAATCAAAACTAGGCCCAAACATAAAACTCACAGTGAACTTGATATCCACCCTGTGCAGAGGTCAAGCACTCACTCCCAATGGTGGGGCTGAAGGGGACCCTGCTGTGGCCTCTACCCCAGTGCTACCAGCAGTAGTTGTCTGTATTAATTGTAGGAGGGCATAGCCTAGCAGAGAAGTTATAAGTACACAGAAATAAAGGGACCCTTATAATTGATAAATATGTGTGTTCCCATCTAGAACAAGTGCCTCACGATAGGGAAAACGGAAACTATGTACATGTAGGTAACATGCAGTTAAACAGAATAAAAGGATACTCCTCAAACACACACACACACACACACACACACACGCTATAACACATGGTTTTTGTTCACTGTGGGACCATATTAAAACTTCACTGGCACTGAACAAGTAACCTGCTCATCAGGAGTCACAGCAGCACTTGGAGGGCATTTATTCACTAGCATGTGGGCAAGAGTGAAGGTGTACACTGAAATATCACATGGTGAGGCATGTCACATAAAGGAAAGGAGTTTGCATCCTCAGGAGGCTGACAATAGCGGGTCCACTGATCACTCGCTAGGACCAACAAGAAGATGGATGGTAACTAAAGCCAGGCGAGGAAGAAATGCCATGCCACCAACAAGACTCCAATTTCATGCTCAGGTTTGCTAGTGACCTCCAAGTCACACCCCAGACACACCAAAACAACAACTCAGAATTTGCCAGCCAATCCAGTCCCACAGTCATGCCGTCAGAGGTGGCCTTTGGTGTGAATGGGAAAGTGAGAATACGCAACTTGTCGAGGCTAGAAATGAAAGCATAACCAGCAGAAAGTTAACTAAACGTGTTTAAGTGTACCAGAACATAAAGGAGCAATACGTAACAATAGATAAACAGTATATACATATGTAACTATTAACAACTGAAATTCAACATTGAGGGGAACATCTCCTAAACATTACACAAAACAATACATAAATAACAAACACAATTTCCTTTAACAAGTATAAATGCCCTTATACAAAAATTTAATTTGAAATAATGGCCATATGAATACTTATAGAGTTAAACACAAGAGTACATTTTCATCTTCATTTTAAGCGAATGGTTATTTGCAAGAAGTACAAATCTTACATTTCCTCCCTTTTTGTCATGAATACAATTCCATAATGAGCTAGATAAGAATTCAAAGACAACTGATAAAATAATATGCACACAGCACATAAACCCAAGATAAGGACTGTATAAACACTGGCCAGAAAACAGAATAATATAAAACATATAACACCAACACAAACACAAGAAATGCACACTTGTGCACAAACACTCAACATGGAGAAAAAGGAAAAGCACAAAATATTGTGCAAAGGTAAGACAATGTAGGGTGCTAGCATAAGGAATGCTGGGAAACGTATGTGTGCCTCTGGACACACAAGGAACACGCCAGCTAAACCCAAACAAGTCTTCCACACAATAATGTAAACAGAAAACCAAAACAAACACAAAATCAAAATAAACAGTGAACGCAGCAGGGAATACAGCTTGCTACACATAAACAAACCCCACAAAAGGTTTTAATTGAGTGATATGTGCCCTCCTCTCTTTTCCAGTGTGGACATCTCTTAAGTTCAATGAGACATTCTTGTAAGTATTGGCAATTTCTAATGGGCCAAACATATCTTGGAGTCAATTTTTCCGCATAAGAATGAAGCTTGGAAGATTGAATGTAAAACTTGCAAACTAAAACTATTTTGTTATTTAACGACGCTGTCAATTGCCAGGATCACATCAGCATCGCCGGTGTGCCGGAATTTCGTCCCGCAGGAGTTCTTTTACATGCCAGTAAATCTACTGACATGGAGCTGTCGTTTTTAAGCACACTTAAAAACCATCGGCCTGGGCCGGGTTTGAACCCACGACCTTGGGATCAGTAGACCAGCGTCTAACCAACTGAGCCACCCAGACTGACATAAAACTTGCACAACACTCTGGCCAACAGCATAAGGTGAAGGCCATTTTTAACATCACACCATTGTTTAACCTGGGCATGTGAACTTTGTAAATTGTGGAAGGCAGACTGCCATGCTTTATGGATCTATTCTGGAGTTACGTTCTGTGAAAGCAATCGAGGTACCAAAGGTTCGATAGTGGTGAATTAGGGATGCAAGCTAACAAGCTGGTATGAAGTGGAATGGTGTGACTCTTCACAGGCTGAATTAAACGCTAGTTGTAGACAAGATATATTGGTATCCTGCCTAGTATGATTGTCGTGATGATACACAATAAGAGCTGACTGATGATTTTTATTGAATCTTTCCATGCGAGAAGATTGTGGATAATCAGGTGAGGTAGTACAAGCCATAACACTCCAACCAAAACAAAAGTTATGAAATGTGACTGACAAAGTGGGTGCCATTATCTGTCATTAAATAGTGTGAACCTCCAAAGGCCGTGAAGATGGAAGAGAGCACCTTAATTACATCTCGAGTAGTTGCCTTAGACAGAGTATTTAAAACTAAAAAAGAAACCTAGCACAATAGCCCATGAAGAGCCATAGCTTGCCACCAAGCAGCTGCGTCCCCCACCTCTACCCACTGCAGTGTCATTGGTGAGGTGCAGTACTTGAGGGTGGGATGTGGTCAGTGCCCCGAGCCCTCCTGGCCTCAATTGGTCCTCCCGGGACTTTCGAGGCTGAGTGCACCCTGTGCCAAACCTCACAGTGGGAGAGAAATCCCCATGCTAGTACTGGGGATTGAACCTGGGTCCTCTGCACCAGAGGCAAGTGCGCTACTGACTGCACTACAGAGGCGGTCAGACAGAGCACATTTAGTCAAACAAATTTACTAAAGGAGTCTACCACCACTAAGGCATACATGTTTTCTTGAAAAGTTTGGGGAAATGGTCCCACAAATCCATGTATAGTTTTTCTAATGGCTTAGTAGCAATTTCAGATGTGAAGCCTTTCCATAGAGTACACTGAGCTGGCTTAACCATCGCACATACACAACAGGATTTCCCCGGTAGGTTATGTCCTTGTTCATCCCCGGCCAGATAAAGAGTTCCCATATTTTATGCTTTGTCTTAGCTATTCCCAAATGACCTCCTACAGCTGAATTACAATAATACTTGAAAATCACAGGGATTAAAGCTGTGGGCAAAAACTATTTTAGGCTCGTCATCATGACAATCGTGAGTTAACAGAAGACCATCCTTCAGAGAATACATATCCATAACTTCGCCATTTTAGAATTTGGAAATAATTTCCCTCATCTTAATGTCACAGTGCTAATGTTCCCTGATGCTAGTATACAATTCAGGAAATGAAATGCAGACCCCAATACCAATGGCCTAGCTGGAAGGAGGGACCTCCAGCTCAGCAAAAATGTGAGTTAAAGCATCTGCTGTGGAATAATCTACACCTCTTATATGTACCACAGTGAACTTTAAAACTGCTACTCTTACTCCTCAGCAGAATAATCTGTCCATCGATCTCAGGGCGCCAAGAGCCCAAGCAAGGGCTTGATTATCACATTTCAAGGTAAATTTGATGTGTTCCAGGTATTGGCGGTACTTTTCTAGGCTGAACAAAACTGCTAGTGTCTCACGCTCATATGGTTCTTGAACTATGATAGACTGACCTACAACCAGAAGGGAAATCCTCAAGGAGTATTGACACTAAGGCTCCCTTACTTGCGTCTGTCTGTAAAACAACCAGCAAACTGAAATCTGGAAACATTAGAACCGGAGGATTCATTATAGTCCTTTTTAGATCTTCAAAGGTAAATTGCTGTTCCTGTGTCCACACAAAAGGTACACCTTTTTGCCATAATCGATTAAAGGGCTCTGCTCTAGTTGAAAAATTTGGTATGAATTTATTAAAAAACTTAACCATCCCAACAAACCACACCAAGGCTTTTACATTCTTAGGAGGCAGAAGTCCTCTAGTTGCTAGTCAATGGTAATACCAGTAGGAGAAACTATATAGCCTAAAAATGAGATTTGATTAGTTGCAAAGACACATTTTTCTTTCTTGAGAGCTGGTCCAGTACATTCCAAACATGTGTATACCTGAATATTAAAAACAGAAGCACTAATAACAGTGAAGTATTCTTCAAGTTTGAGATCATTTTGATCACTTTAAAATGTTTTAAAAACTGGAAATGTTTTTAGGATGGTTCAATCCTATCATCAGCCATTGGGTGACAGACACTATCCTCCTGCTCCCTCTCTCTGTTGCAATGGTCCTGCTGCTATGTGGTGTTAGAGGCATAGAGCTTTAACACTTCATTTATTTATTTCAATTTGCTGTTACAGGGCATTGCCCCAATTATAACAGCGTATGCAATTTATATATTAAAATTTATATACATTCCAAATAGTGATATAAAAATAAAACACAAAGATTACGTTATAAAACAAATAAAAAGAAAAAAAGAAAAATATATAATAACATATATAAACCACAATGAAATAAATAGTTAAATACAGAATAACTAAAATGAAAGAAACATAATTATACACATCCTAAGAAAGTACAAATGACATTCAAAATAACCTTAAAATGTAAGCAACACATCACTACATTAAATACTCTGAACTTCACCAGTTGCCAAGTGATATCATATTATATTAATAGCTTACCAATAAATCGCATATATAAGAGAAAGAAGGAAACTACTATGGAAATATGCTTTGAAGTTGTTTTTACTTTCTGTACTGGTAAGTAGGGGAAGTATTGTATTCCACTCAAAAATTTTATATCGAGATTTCACCGGAAATACATATTTTGAGGCCCCCTGAATCCAAAAAATGCATTTTTAGAAAAAGGTCCATGTGTGTGTCTGTGTGTCAGTCTGTGTGTCAGTCTGTGGACAGCATAACTCAAAAATGAAAAGTCGGTTAGAAACCAAAGTTGGTATTTAAGATTAATGTCTTTCAAGGGTGCGACACGAAGATTTTGAAGAAAATAGCCCCACCCTAAACTATCCTTTACATGGAAACTTTTTCAAAACTTTTGATTTTCTTGAAAATGGCTCTTAACGATTTTGGTTAAAATGTCATATGTTTGAGATATTTTGATGACAAATGAAATGTTTATCTTGAATTTTCTGGCTATAGCCCCTGTAGTCGTATTTACTCTTGACGACTTTTGCATAACTGGTAAACCATTAGAGATAGACCAAATTATATACAAAAAATGTAGATCTTGCTAAAATACACAATTTATGTCTCAATAAATTTTCTTGTAGCATGAACCATTTCAGAGATATTCCTTGTTATGTGTGTGAGTTTTGGAAAAAGAGCTTTTATGAAATGGATCATCGTTGTTCATTTTTTTATATGTTAAGTGTGCAAAGACAACAGAATCTCAAACATTTAACTATCGCACAAAGTCTACTGTATTCTAACATTCCCCTTGCACCTACAAGGAAATAAGCAATAAGATAATTTGTACAAATGTGTATCTCAACTATCAAGAAAGAAGATATAGGAATAAGAGTTTGTAAGAATGGTTAGTACAAGAGTAGAGAAAGTCATGTGAGTGCAACACATCAGATTTTTTGTATATATGATACAAAGTATTACGATCCAAATCATAATTACTACTAAGGTCATTGTAATGAGATACCATCTTTATAAGCAGAGAATTTTGATGAATCAGTGTTTTAGACTTATTATAATAAAATAAGCAATGTGATCTGAGGTGTGACTGTGGGGTGTTTAACTTTGTTTCTTGTAAGAATGTACTATTATCCATACTAGCATTAATTACTTTGTAACAGAATAACTGTTGTTGTATTTTCCTACAATCTTCTAATGACATTGATCTAAATACTCTTAACAACTCAGTATACTTCATGTAATTAGGATAAATCCTGAAATGTTTATAATATAATAGTTTTAAAAAATTATTCTGTACTTTTTCAATTCGTGCTATATAAAATTTGTAGTGTGGTGACCAGATTAAACAACAGTATTCCAGTTTGAATCTAACAAAACTACTATGGAATCTATATTTTGGAAGTGTGCGCCATTTCTAATTATGAATCCTACGCTTTTAAAGGCCTGGTTAACTACAATATCAATGTGCACCTGAAGGACAAATTTTCATTAAAATTGACACCCAGATCTTTGATGGATTTAGCGATATTCAATTTATTATTGTTCATTGTATACTGAGTATAAGTAGTAAACGTAACAACGTTTAGTATATTTAACAACAAAACATTTTTTTACGTTAAATAATAGATGGTTTTCTTCACTCCAATGTACAATGTTGTTTATATCTGTGTGTAACATTTTGGAGTCACTCTTATTTCTTATCACCTTATATAATTTAAGCTCAGCCGCATAAAGAAGGTACTCAGAAAATGTTATAACATTTGGTAAGTCATTAGTAAATAAAAGGAATAATAATGGCCCTAGGTTTGATGCTTGAGGAACACCAGATTTTACAACATAAGTGTGACATATAACTTTTACATATAACAAATTGTTGTCTGTTTAATAAATATGAAGTCAGCTTAAGCAATTGCTCAGAGAAACCAAAATTGGAAAGCTTTAAAAGCAACAATTTGTGATTAATTTTATCAAATGCTTTAGAAAAGCCAGTATATACAGTATCAACTTCTAAGCGATTGTCGCTTGTGTTAATTACATATTGTGTAAAGTTGACAAGATTAGTTAAAGCAGACCTATTCGGAAAGAAACCATGCTAATAGTCAGAAGTGAAATCGTGAAAAACGTTAACGTGAAAAAATATACATTTATATAAGATATGTTCAAAAACTTTAGCAGGAGCTGGTAAAATTGCAATTGGTCTATAGTTTTCTATTTTAGAGAGCATGCCTGATTTATGTATAGGACACACTTTCGTTATTTTCCAGAGGTCTGGAAATGTCTGAGACTTAATAATGGTACTATATAATAAACATAATGGCTGAGATAAAATCTTGCTACAACCTTTTAATACATAAGGTGGTAAATCATCAGGCCCACCACTAGTTTTAGGCTTAAAGGTTTGAATTGCTTAGTTTATTTCTTTTACAGTGATTTCTAAAATAAATAAGGAATGTGAGAAGAAGATGCTAATTGGTTATAGAACAGTGTGACTTAACATATACTCATACACAGATTTAAAATAGTCAGCAAAACTGTTTGCAGTATCTTTATCATCTGCTAATTTTTTATTCCATTACTTGTGATTTTTTCAGGTATTCATCCTTCTTAGTGTTAGTATAATTCCATAAGTATTGAGTATTGTTTTCTACACTGTACTCAACATGTTGTGCATATGATCTATAAGCGTTACTTAGCATTGTTTTTGATATTCTTCTAAGTTCCTCAAATTTCTGCTTAAATGAAGGCAATATTTTGGTTCTTTTCCTATAATAACACTTGAGCTTCAGAATTCTAATAATGTCACATGTATACCAGAATACGTGTACACATGTATACCAGGAATGGGATCAGTGTATTTTAACTTTTGATGCTGCTTCTTGGAATACCGATTGAATATTAGCGCAGAATGCATTTACTGCAGTATTAATATCATTAACACTGCAGGTCAATTCAAGAGGTTTCCAATCTGATTCTCTGAGCAACTGGTACATTTTAAGATAATCAGCTTATTTAAAATTATACCTAATTGCTGAGAGATGTCTACACATAAGTAAATTTATTTTTACTGCAAGTTCAATCCTTAAAGCAGGATGGTGATTATCCATTGGCACAAGAGGATCATTATCTTTAGGGATTGTAAGAGAATTAGGTACGTTAGTTAATATCAAATATAAAGTTTTAGCATTTTTATTAGGAATACTAGTTATTGAACAGAGGCTATTTATCACTAAAAACTGAGCTAAGGATCTCTCATATGCACCTCCATTTAATAACATGTGATTTGCATCAGTTATCATTGACAAATTAAAATCTCCTATAATAATAACATTGTGATTATGGTGTTTACTAATAATAATATCCAAAGAATTATAGAAAGCTTCATAGGATTCAAGCCTAGAATTTGGTGGAAAATATATATCTACAAACAAATATGAAGAATAATGTAATTTAACCTTAACACATAGGGCTTGATAGATACCTCTGTTTATATCAATGCTATTACATGTACAACCATTTTTCACAGCAATTAGAACACCAACACCTTTCTTCCCAATCCTATCTCTCCTAAACACATTATATTGCTGATCAAAAAGTTCAGCACTATAAACTCCTTCTTGAAACCATGTTTCAGTTCCTATAATAATATTATGATCACTGTTTAGTGTGTTAATACAAAATTCACTAATCTTGGCATTTAATCCCCTTACATTTTGATAATAAATATGAAGTTCTTCTAGACTCATTTAAATTGTTAGTTTGTTTAAATCTTCTACTGATTTTATTGTATAAACATTCTTATCTTGTTCTGATTTTTACTTTCTCTACTGATAAGTAGAAGGAAGTATTGTATTCCACCCAAAAATTCGATGCCGAGATTTCACCAGAAATATATGTTTTGAGAACCCTGAATCCAAACAAAGCATTTTTAGAAAAAGGTTCATGTGTGTGTGTGTGTGTCTGTCAGTCTGTGGACAGCATAACTAAAAAACAAAAAGTAGGTTAACAACCAAAGTTGGTATTTAAGTTTAATGTCTTTCAAGGAAGTGACATGAAGGTTTTGAAGAAAACAGCCCAACCCTAAACTACCCTTTACATGGAAAATTTTTCGACAATTTTGATTTTCTTGAAAATGGCTCTAATGATTTTGATTAAAGTGTCATATGTTTGAGACATTTTGATGACAAATGAAATGTATATCTTGAATTTTCTGGCTATAGCTCCTGTAGTCGTATTTACTCTGGACGACTTTTGCATAACTGGTAAACCATATAAGATAGACCAAATCATACTCACAAAAAATGTAGATCTTGCTAAAATACACAATTTATGTCCAAATAAATTTTTTTGTAGAGTGCACCATTTTGGAGATATTCCTTATTATGTGTGTGAGTTTCGGGAAAACTTAAAAACTTTCGCAAAATGCAACATAGTTGTTCATTTTTTTATATGTTAAGTGTGCAAAGAGAATGGACTCTCAGAGCTTTAAAAGATTTGACTATCGCACAAAGCCTACTGTATTCCCATATTCCCCTTGCACATACAAGGAAATAAGCAATAAGATAATTTGTACAAATGTTTATCTCAGCTAACATGAAGAAGGACCGCCTCCATAGCGCAGTTGGTAGCGTGCTTGCGTCTGGCATGGAGGACCTGGGTTCGATCCCCGGTTCCAGGGATTTTATCCTCTCTGGGGGGTCTGGCACGGGGTGCACTCAGCCTCATTAGGTCCCGGGGGGACCAATTGACAAGCTACTTGATGGAGAAGTAGCGGCTCCAGGTCGTAAAGACCGCATAACTGGCCGGGAGGGCTCGGGGCGCTGACCACGTCCCACCGTCCAATACTGCACCCCACCAATGACACCTGTAGTGGGCAGAGGTGGGGGATGCAGCGGCTGGGCGGTAGGCCTTGGCCCTTCATGGGCTGTTGCACCGGGGTTTAGTTAGTTAACATGAAGAAGATATATGAATAAGTTCATAAGAATGTTTAGTACAAGAACCGAGAAAGTCATGGGAGTGCAACACATCAGATGTTTTAAGCGAAGTTCCCTTCTCTTTTTAATTTATGTGCTTGAGTAAGTATACCTCTGAAAATGATGTTAAACTATGATTAATATAAATTGGATCACTATACCTAGGCCAAGGTGATTACAGGATAGAGTCCTCTTCACTTTTCTCCTTTGCATTAGCTTCTCCTTGCCAGATCTAACAAACTTCACCACAATACCACTAGTAGGGAGATGAGCAGGTTTTGGTAATTGATGGCCAATGTCTATCATTTCCTCTCTTATTTCCATGTGCAAGGCTAGTTCTATGCTTTCAACTATGTCACAGACCTTTTTGTTATTCTTCAACATATCTCAGTCGTATAACGGCATCCAAATTGGTTCAGATCATCTAGTTGACTAAGTGTTATCTAGTTGTCTCCTTAATATTTCCTTCCTTCAGTGTATCGATTTCTTTCATACAAGACCCAACACTATCCTTCAACTGTTTCATTAGATTACAGTTTTCCTCCAGTTTCTCATTAAAGAAGTCTAATGATTTATTTAACTGTTTCTTGAAATCTTCCTGTTGTTTTCTGCATGAGCCAATTTCTTCTTTTAAAATTTGAGTTAGTACATATAAGTCATGTAGAGATGGCGTTTCATTTATAGGTATGTCATCTTTATTTATGCTACTATGACATTTGCAATTGCAAACATTACAATGCCATGATTTATTAATTGATCTCATATACCAACATCACTCTCACTTAACTGAACACATTTAATGTGATACCAGTTATTACATTCGTCACACTGAATTTTAGCAGATATATCTTGACAAGGTACTGGTTTAGAACAAACACTGCAACTGCTCATTTTCTCGTTGCAATCAATGCTTAGGGTCAAGAATGTGCTCCTATGTTTCAAAGTTGGCAATACCTTTGTTTGCTTTATTGCAGTACACCTTCACACTTTCTATTTAGTTCAAATATAAAGCTTTCGCTACTAGAATATTATAGTTTATATATAAAATGATGCTAAGTTTATTGTTCAATGTTTTATCATACACATATTGTATCCAAACAGTTACATACCTATGTAAATTTATAGTTTGTGCCGAGCTCATTCTCTGACACGACCCTACATTTCCATCACCACTGATGATAATGTTGGGATCTCAAAGTTAATAATTTTATTACTGTTTTTGATGATGCATATTTTTGTTCCAAATGCTCAGTTCTGTTGGTGAATTAAGGGATTTTAACAATTTTGTATTAAGACCAATGTAGTTTTCAGTTCAAAAGTGGTGTGCCATAGCAGACTTTTCAGTTTCTTTCAATTTTATGTTTCTCTGGTGTTCCTTTAGTCTGATTTCAAATTTGTTTTTGTTTTTCCTATGTAGCTTTCTTTGCAACTATTACAGTTGATCTGGAAAATTTCAGATTTAAGATTATATGGGATAATATTGTTTAGTGGCTTGTTTATCAGGTTTTTCAAACTGTATTTGTTTTGTGGTGCTAGTTTTATGTTTAGCTTTTTTAAGATTCTTTCAAAATACCTACACTTATTAGGAAATGGTTGACCCTGACTGCAATGCACCCCACTGAAATAAACATCATTAACCTTTTGGAAATTTGCACAAAGAGTAATTACTTCACATTTGATAATAAATTCTACAGACAATCAAAAAGATTAGCAATGGGGAACCCACTGTCACCGTTTTTAGCAGACTTGCACATGAGCTTTATTGAAACTCACATAGTAAAAACCTTTCCATATATGCTCAACCCCAGAAACAAAAAGAAGACTCTCTAAAATTACTAAACATGCAGGAGAACCATGTAAAATTTACCGTTCAAATAGAAGGCAACACATTACCTTTCCTGGACTGTAAAATTACTAGAGATATAGATGGTATAAAATTTGGAATACGTAGAAAGCCCACACATGTAGATAATTACATAAAGAAAAACAGTTGCAACCAAGAAATTGCAGTACTAAATGGATTCAAACCAGCAGAAACATGTCAAAAAATGCAGAAAAGATCAAGATAATTTCATGAACCACTACATTAACACCACTTACAAACAAAAACTGGAAATATTGAAAATTCACTTACCATCCCTGGGCCAGAAGGTTGTTGAAAAAAATTACCATTAAAACTAAAGAAATCTTTGTTTGGTTTGGCAATGGATAGCCAGTCCACTTTCACCATTTCTTGCTAATCTTTTCATGAGCTTTTTTGAAATTCAAATTAAAAAATCATTCTCTCTAAATTTTAAAATATGGTATAGATATGTGGATGACATTTCTGCTGTTGTCCCTGAGAAACAAATATATGAAGCTTTAATAAATTTACAGGATAAAGCCATACAATTCACTTTGGAAATAGAAAATGATGGATGTCTTAGGTTCCTAAACTTAAAAATTAAAAAGCATTACAAAAATTGAATTTTGGCATTAATAGTAAATCTACTCAAACTGCTAATTACATAAAAAATAAGTTTTAATCCTTTTGCACACAAATTTGCTGTTTTCAATAGTTTAATTTATAGGTTAATAAATATACCCCTTAATAAGGAAGAATTTAACACAGAATATAAATACATTATTAACACTGTGGTAATTAATGGTTTTAATACAGATTTTTACACATAAAAAGATAGAAAAATTTAATTATCAAAAGGCTGTTAAAGAGGTTTCTACCCTCTAAAAAATAGAAGATAATTGCATTTTTAAAAAATTTACTTACCATCTGTGGGCCAATAAAAAATTTACAAAATTTTTTATAGAATATGGAATAAATTTGGTCCCTTAAAATAAATTTAATATACAAAATTTACTAAATTTTTCTAAAAAGCATAAAATTCCAAATTATAAAAAAATCTGGCAATTTAGCTGTTTGGATTGTGATAGGGTTTATATTGGTGAAACTAAACGTCATTCAGAAACCAGGAAATTTCAGGAAAATAAACAAAAAGACAGCAGGAAATGCTGATCCACTCCAGATATTATGGAAATCCTAGATTAGTTAGGGAATTCGACAATTAATGGCCATGGCAGTATGTCAGGTTGCCCTTTGGCCTGAAGACCACACTAATCAAGTTTAAAAAAAATGACTGTGCTTAGTTTTCCTGGGCAATGTAGTTATCTATGCAGGGTAGCTTAAGGAGCATGATCAAAAATTAAGGGAGGTATTTCAGAGGTATAGAAGGTGTAACCTAAAACTGCAGCCGGAAAAAGGTGAATTTTTGAGAAAAGAGGTTAGTTACCTTGGTCATGTAATTTTGGAGAAATGTGTACAATCTGATTCAAAGAAGGTGGAAGCAGCAGCAAACTATCCCATACCTAAGGAACTGACTGATTTAAGAGCATTTCTGGGCTTAGTTGGCTACTATCGCCAATTCATTCCTCATTTAAGCATAATAGCAGCACCCTTGCACCTGTTGCTAAAAGATAATGTAAAGTTCACCTGAGGAGCTGATCAGCAAATAGCCTTTAATACTCTGAAGCAAAAGTTGTTCTTGAAATCTATATTCCAATACCCAGATTTCTCCAGGCCTGGTAGGTAGGGATTTGCCAGTAGTGTTTGCAGGTAGAACTCTCAGTAATGCAGAAAAGCATTATAGCACAGTAGAAAAGGAACTGTTTGCAATCGTGTAGGCTTGCAAGCACTGTAAGTCTTTTCTACTGGTGAAAAGATATACCAGGTAATGATCATAGGCTACTGAAATGCATAATGAGGGTCAAGGAACCGGACTCTAGGCTACTCAGATGACGAATCAAATTAGAGGAATATGGTTACCAGGTTGTTTACAATAAGAGATTCTTAAATGGGAAAGCAGATGCACTTTCTCATATCAGAGTTATGGAAGCTGAAAGAAGAAGAGATAACAGAGGAACAAAAAAGGGAGATACTACATGAGGCACACGACAGTCCCACGGGTGGTGACAGGGGCATCAGAAGAACTTAATGAAAGAATTATCATTGGCCACATATAAAAAGACATACACGATTACATAAAGAAATGCAAGAGTTGTCAAAAGAAAAAGTTTTTTGTGGCCAAAGAAATGAGCACCCATGGAAATAAGTACCACAGAAAAATCTCCTTTTGAAAAATTATCTCTCGATACAATAGAACTATTAACAGTGACTAAAAAGGGAAACAAGTATATCTTGACCTGCCAATATGAACTTACCAAGTATATGGAAGCTGTGAGAGATGCACAATGCTGTGAGAGTTGCTAAGGGGTTTGTAGAAAGCATTATTTTAATCTACAGGATTCAATAAAAAGTGATAACAAACCAGGGTTCGGAATTCCTAAGTGGTTTGTTAAAAAATGTCTGCAAGGTAATAACAATAACCAAGTTGCAGACTACAGCTTTTCAGCCACAGGGAAATAATGGTGGACTGGAGAGATATCACGAAGTTCTTGCTGAGTATTTGTGGCATTATGTGGGGAAGGATAAAAAAGACTGGGATGAATGGATAAAGTTTGCTGTGTTTGAATACAATACTACCGTACATTCATCCACTGGGTATATACCTTTTGAGCTTTTGTTTGGGTATGAATGTAGGATGCCCCTAACACTTACGAAAGTGAGTGAGTTGGGTTTAAGGTTCCATCAACAACTAGGTCATTAGGGCCCGACTTACGAAAGAACCGGAGTTTAATTATTCCTAGGGTGACTATTAGAACGAATTGAAGATTTGGCTACAAAGTGCTCAAGAGGTGGCAAGAGATAAGTTTATCACAAAGACAAATAGGAGCAAGGAGCATTAATGTCAATAAAGTGAGGAAGTTCAATACAAGGTGGGGCGAAAGGCTAAGAGACACATTTCAGGTAACATTTCTATCCAATGGATAGGCCCATATGTAACAGTGGTGGTGAATGGGGTAAATTTAGCACTGAAAAGAAGGGAAAGGTTGCAAAAAGTACATATGAACTGGATTAAACCTTTTTATTAAGGTAAAGTTTGCTTTGGATAATTGGCAGGGCCTACTTGTTTTCAGATATTGACCTTACTTTTAGTGGTGATGGCCAGTGCCTAGGATGGGCAGAAGCTCATCCAGTGGCGAAGTTCAAAACTCTGCCTGGTCTGTACTATGCATAGCAGTGTATGGAAAATAATTGTGAATGTTGTTAGCTAATGCTGGATTTCTGACAATGAAGTCATTAATCCTCTTGCTCTCCAATATTTTTCACTGATGGATGGGGCATTAGAAGTGGCCGGGCATATTTGAAGGTGGCCTCGATCCATTTCCTCTTGCAGATCACATAGAGGACAGAGTGGTGAAGAATATATCCCAATTCTGTTTAAATGTTTTGCCAGACAATCATGTCCTGTAATCAACCTGAAGGTTGCAACTGCTGTTTTTCGAGGATACTCAGGAATCACTGTTTGAATGTTTGGTAGTTCCCATCTTTTATTCTTTGATTTTTCATAGTAATATTTTGCAATAATTTTTTTGAATTCAGAGTTGACTAATCTTTTAGCTGCATAAAATGGTAAATTAACTATAAATTCTTGTACAATGCTGGTACCCTTTTTTGCAAGAAAATCAGCTTTCTCATTACCACTCAGTCCACAGTGAACTGGTATCCATTGGAAGACTAGGTGTTTTTGAAGTGCTGTTAGATGGCTAAGCATCTTCCAACATTCTATAATAGTTTGGTTTTTTGGTGACAACTTGGAAGTAATTGCTATAATTGCTGCCCTGGAATCTGAGAGAATAACTGCTTGCTGAAAATGTGAAATTCTGTACAAAAGATTTTGTAGGGCCATTCGAATTGCTTCAATTTCTCCATCAAAGTTAGTAGTTCCATAACTTAAAGATTTGTAATAGGAAAAGAGGTGACATGTGACTCCAGCACCTGCTCCATCTTTGTTTGATATAAATGATCCATCAGTATAAATATGGAGCCACTCATGTTCTGGAAACCTAGTATGGATTGTCTCTAATGCCAATAATTTTAGAACACTAGTTGGAGTATCACTTTTTTAACTTCTTCTGTCAGGTGTAAATAATATGTGATGTCTAATGTATGTGTTGGATTGACTTAAGATATGAAGCTTTCCTTTGAATTAGGAAGGTGTACATCCTTCTTGATGTCTTGAATTTTGGAAAGAAAGCTCTCCTGAGTCTTTAGTGTACGTGTAAAATTTCTCTTGTGCCATGTATTGAATGGGAGTCTGATCAACTTCTCGTGTTGAATAAAAGCCGCTTTTTCTATTTCGTATTCAATGGGATATTGGTTGGTTAGTATTTCCATAGCTGCTATTGGTGTGGTTTTGATAGCACCTGTAATTAATCTCAGACTTTTTGAAAGATTTGAATTTTTTTTGTGTTTGCTGTTACAAGAACTTTGCTGCAGTAAGTAAACAATGGTTTTATATATATATTATATGTTGTGTTAAACGTTGCTCTGGAACATCCCCACTTAATTCCTGTTAAACGTTTTAACAGTGAAAGGCGCCTCTCTGCTCTTTGTATTACATTTTCTATTTGTTTGGTCCATGTAAGTTTGGTATCAAATGTAACTCCTAAATACTTTGCTTCCTTTGTTTCTGGTAATTGTTGACCCTCAAAATTTAGTTTAATTTTTAGTGGTTTTTTTCTTAGTGAAAAGATTTGGTAGTTTGATTTTGTTGTATTAACAGTCATTAAATTTTCTTTGGTCCACCTCTGAAAGTTGGTTAAGGATTGTTGCATGGTTTTTTCCAGTTCTGTACTTTTGCTTTTTGGTTTTGAAGTCCACATTGCCAAGTCATCAGCAAATAGTGCACACTTCACACCTGATTCTTGTATTTGTTGTGGTAGATCGTTAATAAATATATTAAAAAGTGTAGTGCTGAGCACTGCACCTTGTGGCAAGCCACGGTGTATTTGTTTATATTTAGATATATTTCTTCCATATCTGGTTGCAATAAAGCATTGTGTTAGGAAATGACATAGCCATGAAAACATTTGACCTTGTATCCCTATTTTTTTACTTTCTTTAGTAGTTTTGTTCTGCATATAGAATCATATGCGCTTTGAAAATCAATAAAAACTGATAAATTATCTTCTTTTCTATTGAAGGAGTCTTTGATTTCTTGACTGAGAAGTAAGACTTGTTCATTTGTAGAGTGGAACTCTCTGAATCCAGCTTGACATGGGGATATTAAATTTTGTGATTCTAGAAACCAATTTAACCTGTTTGACACCATTCTTTCCATCACTTTTGCTATTATGCTGGTAAGAGCTATTGGTCTATAATTTTTTATTTCTGAAGCTGTTTTGTCTTTCTTCAAGAGTGGGACAATTATTGCTTTTCGCCATTCAGCAGGTAGAGTGGTTTTCCAGGATAGATTGTAGAGTTTCAGTAGTTGTTGTTTTGCTGTTTTTCCAAGGTTTTTTATGAACTCTGGATGTATGTGATCTGGTCCAGGAGACTTTTTGTTTTTTAGATTATTTATTGCAATGTTCAATTCTTGCATATTAAAATTTTGAAAAAAGATATTGCACTGAGTGTTAGGATTACATTCTCTTTCTTGTTTCGAATCTTTCTTAAATTCTTTATGTTCCTTTTTATTATTTCTTGTTACTTTGTGTGCATTAGTATAATATTTATTGAATGTTTCGGCTATGACTGCATCATTTACTAACATTTTATTGTTGTGTATGATAGGTGTGCTGTTGTTTTCTTTCCTGTCCTTGACATTTTTTATGAACTTATGAGCTTTGTTACCATCTGTCCTATAATCCATTTTTTCTAAGAAATTATTAAAGTGATTCCTTTTAGCAGTATTAATTTCTTTTTTTAATGAGGCACATTTCTTCGGCCATATTTGTGTATCTGATATGTTTTTTGTTTGTTCAGCTGTATTTCTAGCTATATCCCTATGCTTTTTCAGTTCTTCTAACTGGAGGTTCCAAAAGGGTTTGAAATTTTTAATTCTTCCACGAGGAATATGTTTTTTTGCAGTTTCTAGGATGACTTTACAGAATTCTTTGTTCATATGATCTGGTTGGTCATGCAGCTGTGAGTTTGTTTGTTCTTTAAATTTATGTTCTAATTCAGTTTTATATTTGTTCCAATCCGCTTTTTTGAAGTTCCAATACAGATTCGTAAGACCTTGACTGTTATTTGTATTCTCTAGTTTTATATCAGCAATTACCGCTCTGTGACCAGAACTTGGATCTTCTATAACTTGTTTTTTAATTTTTGAAACAATATCTGTTGTAGCTAACAAGAGGTCTGGGTTACTGCCCGCTCCAGAATAATGTATGAAGGTTGTGGGATCTTCTTTACTATAAATCAGTTCAAAAGTTGTGGTATTCAAAAATTCTTCCACTATCTTCCCTGTAGAATCCACTTTTTCATAACCCCATCTTTTGGAATGGGCATTGAAATCCCCAATTACGATTGTTTTATTTAATTGGTCAATAAGTGAGAGATCCGGTACATTCCTGGGAGGATTGTAAATAGTGTATAAATGTAGATGTGCTTTGTTATCCCAAAAATTTAGCTTTATTAATTCACTTTTATCTGTGTTATCCATTTCTTTAACAATTTCAAAGGAGGTTTTAATATCCTTTTTGACTCCAACTAACATTCCACTACTTATCTGTATATTTTTGGGTAGTAAGTGCAGTAAAAATCCAGTAAAATTGAAGTATTTAAGTTGGTCATTTGTTAGATTTGCTTCTTGTATTACAAATATATCAATGTTATAATCAAATACAATTTTATTCAGTTCTACTTTTTTTGTTTGTGTGAGGCCACCCGCATTCCATTGTAGAAGTCTGATGTTAGATCTTCTATTAGTATAATGTTTTGGTTCTCGAGAAGTAGTCCCCGCCCGGAGATCCGAATGGTGGACTATTTTAACTCCGGAACATTTTACCCCTCGAGTCATCTATTGCAGTAAGCTCTCCTTTAATATAAAAGAGAGCAATAGCAGTAATAGTAACCGTTTTTTAGAGAGCACCACATTTTTATGTTTTGGCGGTCACATCGCTCTCTCACAACCTCCAGAATGTCTGTGGGACCACACCTGTCGTTGGTTTACGGGTCTCACCGACCTGACCGGGAGAGTTATCAAAATAAATTCACTGACCATATCCTCTGATTACCAATCAGAGGACGTATTACATGCCATGACAGGTCAGCATGTTAGGGGTTAAGGTTTTATAGAAAAATTAGAGAAATGGAGAGGTTGGAAAAATAAGGACTCCCTAGCCCTCAGGAACCCTAATAGCATCGGGGTCGGAAGAGAACAAGAGATGACCAAGGTAAAGTCAGATAGGAAAGTTACAGTGAGGAGCAAAACACCAGTAAGTGGAAGTAATGTTCTGCTCAGCTTGGGTACCTTGTGGTTGCCATTCACATATCCCCTAGACGGAGACCCCTGAGGGGAACTACATTAAGTAGAAACCCATAAACAGTGATATGTTACCAATGTTATGATTAATGAACCTGAAACTTCAAACAGTAAACAACACTCGATATCAATACCTTGAACTGCTGTAGATGGATACAAACAAGACCCAAACCATGTTCAAGGTATTCATTTTAACTGATGTTTAGTTTTTCAAATGTTTGGGTTATCCATAATATATTTTAGTTTTTAATCACTAATATTCTAACTTCTAGTGTACAAGAATTGACACAGAACTAGATTTGTGTTCTTTCACTTATCAGCTGTCCGTAATAGAGAATATTAGGTACCAAAATAAAAACATCTACTAATTTCTTTGATGCTAATAACCTCAAGTGCAACAATTGAGATAGAATATTAGACCCCAATAGAAAATCGTTCATATAAATGTTTGTTAAAAGTGTATAAATTTCTAGTTCTTGTTTGGGTGTATCAGGAACTTATTTTTAATATTCAGGATAGCCAATGTTTTCTTGTTACTAGATAGTTTGTTTGTGTTTTAACAATAAAAACTATTTGCGCGGATGAACACCGCGGATGAAAAGAAAAATGGCGGTGTGTCGTACCAAAGCGACGCCAAGGGATCATTCAGTAGCGTCTGTATGCTCAAGATGATAAGACGTGTTTTTGGTAGCGTGTGAACATGGAACTTTCACCAAACTTTTATCCAGTGTAGATTCTACCAAATCATTTAATTGTGAAGGTCTTTGATTATTTAATATGGTGTTGAGAGTGTAAAATAACGAAGTGTTAATGAATAAATATGTTGTGATAAAGGAACATTGATTTATGCATTCCATTCTGTTACCACGACCCTGTAGATAGGAATCGCGTCTGCTATCACAGTATTTCATCTTTCTGAGAAGAACATTATTTATGCTGTTATGTGTTAATAAACAATTTAAAAACAGCACCACAATGATGCAAATTAGTGTGAAATAAGATATACTTCTATCTCAAATTATAAATAAGTATACTCATACATGACACACAAGGCACTAATACACACAAACTTTTGGATATATATATATTGGGAGAGCAAAAAACCTCCGAAGGGGCTGCACAGCGTTTTGCCTGTTGGTATCCCCGACACTCTGCATGTGCCACTATCATAGAAAGGCACAGTATTCCAAAACTCACACAAATAACAAGGAATATCTCAAAATGGTGCAATCCACAAAAAAATTTATTTGGACACAAATTGTATGTTTTAACGAGATCTGCATTTTTACTTTCTCCACTGGTAGGTAGAGGGAGTACTGTATTCCACCCAAAAATTTGATGTAAAGATTTCTACCCATGTAGATTCCTTTATGTTGCTGCTCTACCATTTAAGTCTATTCCCTTGGTTGTGCGCTTATCTACCCTTGTGCAAGAACATCTCAAAATATCCTAGCTCACAACAGATTGGTGGAGGTGACTAAATTTTCCAACATTTTGTTAGTTGCTTTGTCATTTGCCATGTGCACTGCATCCTTGTAAGGCCAGCTGCCATCTTAGCTATTTCTAACAGCACAGTAGTTTTCAGTTCAAATTCAAACTTATCAATACCCGTATAGATTTTTCGTAGCATGGAAATTCTGTTTTAATTTGTACCTTCTTTTCAGATTTGTTACATACCTCTTTTTACCCCTGTTTTGGAAAAGATGATTTACTCATGTAAATTTAATGAATTTTTATCTGCAAAATTTGTCTAAACTTTTCATGGGCGTATATTTTTCGGTTTTGGCTTTATTTTAGGTTTCTGTGGCAATTTAATATGAGGGTCACTACGAAAGTTATGAGATGTGAAAAAATGAAAGTTTATCCACTTGAATACAAAGCAGATTTGGATAGCCTCACCGTTTGAGTATTGGGTAGTGACTCTCCCATTCCATGAATTCCAGCAGCACAAGCATGAAGAACCTGTGGTGCGCAAATAGTCCGTCCCTGCAATGGAGCTGGGAGGAGCATGATTTTGCTCAATGATTTTCTACAATCTCAAAAGTGGGTTAAACCAGTGCCAAAGTCTTGAACGTTTGCAAAAGTGCTTCTACTTGCGCCACAGTTTTCTGGAGGTTTCAGTCGTTTAAAAGTGGCCAAACATCTTTGAAAATGAGGACAGAAGCGGGTATCTGGCAATGGTGGTGACTGAGAACATTGCAGCTGTTGAGAAAATGCTTCACGAAAATAATTGCATAACATTTAAAGAAATTGAGGCAGCATTGCAGATTGATTCGCCAGCAGTTTTAAAATCCTCCATGAATTCCTTTGTGTGAGGAAGGACGCATATCAAGGGGTGCCTCACAATTTGACAGAAGAACAAAAAAACATGTGTTGAATGGTGTGAGAAAATGCTGACAAGATTTAAAGGAGGGGACTCTAGATGGGGTCTCAGACATCCTTACAGGTGAAGAAACCTGAATTTATTAGTTTGATCTGGAGACCAAGTGGCAATCAGCAGTGTGGATCTTTCTTGATCACAATCCACCGACAAAAGTGAAGTGTTCCCAAAGTGTCAACAAGAAAAAGGTGCTGCATTATTCTTAAAGGGTGGTCTTGTGGCAACAATTCTTCTGGACAGCAAAGCACGGTTACCACTAATTGGTACATCATAGTTTGCTTGCCAACATTTTTTCCCAAGCTTCAAGAATGGCAGCCATTGGGATTGTAAAGAATCCTTCTTAATCTCAACAATGCATCTGCACAACTTCACCATTCAGTTCCTGAAGTCTACACAGGTCAAACTTATGATTCATCCACCATACAGTCCCGATCTGGACCCACGCAAATTTTTTCTGTTCCCAATGGTAAAATATTGCATGCGTGGAAAGAGATTTTCAACCCCTGAAGATGATGTTACCACCTGCAAAGGGGAGCTTGTAGCCATTGAAGAAAACATGTGGCAGGAGTCCTTCCAAGAGTAGTTTGATCAAATGCAAAATTGCATATTGCAAGTATTTTGAGAAAATGCAACAATCAGAATAATTTTTAAAAAATTATTCTTCATGTATCCCATAACTTTTGTAGTGACCCTCATATACCCCTGGTCATGTTGGCACATTTTTGACTTTGTAATGCAGCTTTTGAAGCTTTTCACTATTAAAATTGTTTGTGCTGTCACCTGGCTGGTCCCATAGCGCAGTTGGTAGAGCACCTACCTGCTGTGCAAGGGGTCTTGGGTTCCATTCCCGGCAAGGGGGGGGGGGTAGGAATTTTTCTCCAGCCAGGATTATTCCTCATCCTTCCCTGAGTCTGGAAGCATAATGACGGTGCCATGGCTAAGTGGTTAGACGTTCGCCTACCACCTAGGAGGGACCCGCATGTGGTATTCATGGTGGACGAAGCGGTGTCTGGGTGGGTTTTCTCATCTGGGTTCTCCAGTTTCCCCTGCCATTCGTTCCACCAATTGCTCCATTATCACCCTTCCAATCATCCATTTCCTCTGCATTTCATGTCATCCTCTTCCTCACTATCATATCTGGTGCTTGGCTGACCACCTGCTTCCAGGTCTTCACTCTGGTCCAGAGGTCCCTCTACTCCCCAACAGGCATCTGACCCTAGGCACTGGCTTGTAAGTCCTACGTAAGGGGAGGATAATCAGGGAAAGAAGAAGAAGTGCTGTCACCAGGTGTTTAGGTTTTTCCTGGCTTGTTTGGGAATTTTAAATGACTTTGAGCTTATATGTATCCTTGCATAAGCAGATCTCAAAAACTACTAGCTCACGACAATATCACTGTTACAAGAATCCATCAATAATATAAGATATTAATAGATAGCTAAAATGTTTATTTCCCTTTCATTGCAAAAGTCTGAAAATCTCCATTAAATCAGTTATACTCTCCTGCATTTTTAAGTACATTTGATACACTTACTGTATTCACAAACTCTGCAATAACTGGTGATATAAGATAATTGCCTTCACACCAGTCTACTGGGGAACTTCCTGGCTCCAGATGCTTCCACATATTTCACATTCAGTTTAATTATCTGAAAAGTATGATTGAATGTAGATTTAGGTAATTTAGAGTACCAGATAGTTACTACAGAAAATTACATAAAGCATACTCTGAGTGTATGTGAGCATGTCTCACTGCAGGAATGGTCAGGGTGTGCAAACTTTAAGAATGAGATCAAGGATAAATTAGGCAACTTAAGGAGAACAAAAGGGTTATTGAGGGAAATTACAGGTTGTCAGAAGACACATGCAAAGACAGGTGTTCTTGATGTAGAAGGGTAGCTTTTAACCCTTTGTTGCCTGACGGTACTTACAAGTACCAGTTGCTTTAAACTGGGCTTGATATATGTTTATAGCTCTAAATCTTGTAGTTGCCTGTTGGTACATAGCAGTACCATGTATGCAACATATTTGCTTAGTTGGCAACACATCATGGCCTCTGTGAGCATTTCTTCACCAGTGTGCATTGGCAACCAGAGGCGAATCTAGCACATGTGTTACAACTGGTGTTGCTGATAATTATAAAAGGTTATTTTGCTGGATTTTTGTATTTATATGATGGAGGTAAGTTATACATTTGTAATTGTAACATTATAATGAAATACATATTATTTCAAGTTGTTATATATGACAATCATTTTGTGATACTTCAAAGTACCGCCAGGTGCTCAGATATACTATTATAAATATAACCTCAAAAACATGCTTGTGCTATTTGCATTACATATCTGCTTTTATTTGTGAATGCCTCAATAGCTGTAGCATACTATCTGCTGTTTACAGAAGTATAAGGACCATGTGCCCTCTAGGAAGCTCACAGAGGAGGAAATGCTTACAATTTTCATGGATTTACCTGATGATGATGATAATTAAGTTACTGATATAGAGGCTGATGAGGAAGAAGGAGATACTGAAAGCAATGGGTACAGTGAGAGTAAACAAGGAAACTTTGACAATGTATTTGAAGATGAATTGGATGTGTACCAAGGAAAGAAAAAGATGGTAGTAAGAACAATATCAATTGTCCCACTGTAGTGAAGGACTACAATGCCAACATGGGAGGGGTAGATCATGCAGATCGACCAAGGGTTGTGTATAGCATAGGGTGCAGATCCAAAAAATGGTGGCATAGGCTATTCTGGGGTATGCTTGAAATAGCCTTTGTTAATTCCTATGTTATATACAGCAACTTTGTTGGCACAATAACACTATTAGAATACAGAAGGCAAGTTACACAAGGGCTAGTAAATTGTAAACATATACCAATTGGCAGAGTAAGTCCAAGGGATAAAAATAAAAGTACAGAGTTACAAAATCCAGCAAAACGAAGAAAATCAGATTTTTCTGTGCCTAAAGATGTTAGGTTAGCAAACAGAAGTAATCATTTTGTCATCTTTGTAAGAAATCGTGGAAGAATGTAAAATGTGCTCATCAAAGAAAATTCAATCACGCCCACATTCCAAATGCACTACCTGTAGTGTTTTTCTGTGCTGCATTGAAAAAAAGAATTGCTTCAATGAATATCATCAAGTTTCGAAATAAAATTGTAAGAATAACAAACAGTAATGTAATATGAAATACTTGTACTATCCTAAACTATATGAAAACTATGTAACATTCAGAGTCTGATGGTAGTTTTAAGTACCGCTATTGTAAAAAATATAGTTTATGAAAATAAGATTTTGAAAGAAAAAAACTGTTTTTAAGAGCCTTTTAAGCATGAATCAACATACAGAACTTGTAAAAGTTCACATTTTCTTTGTTCAGGCAACAAAGGGTTAAGAATATTGTTTGGCACATTAGATAATGATGATACAGAATATTATAATCAGCAAATACAGCATGTGGAGGAAAATGAAAAAGGCATTACAAATTTGTTGAAGGAACAAGTATCTGTAGTAAAGGCTTCTCTAAGCTCATTCAATGATTCGCTCATGAATTTAGCTTTCAATGAGGAAGTTTTGGAATGGAATTTAGTTAGAATTCAAGACTTCCTAAATCAAATTCAGTACCTAGCTAGAACCTAAGATGCTTGATGATCTATACATGAAACTGACAGTAATCACATACTTATTAAATAATGCCATGGAAACCTTATTTCATAGTGGTGATATACTGACAGATGGTATACTAAATACTAAAAAGGGACTTATTCATCCGCAGGTTGTGGCACCTTCTGAATTAATGCATGTTTTAGAGAAAGGTGTGGCAAATTTTCCCTTAGGTACATCCCTGCCATTCCCAGTATGCTAGGGCTTGTTTCATTTAATAATTTCTATGTGTGATGTAGCTGTATCTATAAAGAATGAAAAACTCACATTTGTATTATTTATACCCTTAGTGTCACAAGGTGTGTGTATAATGTGTATCGATAATACATCTGCCTGTTTTTAATGAACAAGGAAAATATGTGTTTGTAAATGTTCATGAAAGATTCTTATGTTTATTGATAAGAATAGATAATATTAGTTTATTAGCCCTTTATCCTTGTTGGAAAATTGTAAAACATTGGGAGATTCAAAATATGAATGCAAACAAATCCTTCCACCTAAGGTGGCACACAATCATGATGAGTGTGTTGTTGAAATGTTGCAAAAACTTCATAGATTACCTACTACACATGCAAAGAGACTTACTAAACTACATGAATTGCTATGGACAATAAATAATGAATAATTGTATTTTGTACCATATATAGATAGTGCTACCATTTCATGTCCTGAGGAGCACACTTAGTTTAGTTGAGATTGTAAGGGGTATGGGAAATCCTTTGTAATTCAGGCAGAAGTTGTAATGCCCCAGGGTACTTTTACTAATCTTGATGAATTATCCTCAGTTAACATAGAAGTTGATTGCTGTGAGGATTTAGCATGAAAGTTAAAAAGAAATTAGTTAAAATTAAAAACAACCTTTAAATAAGTCATAACACATTTTGATGAACTAAAAGGTTGCTACTTGTAAACTCTCTCAAGTAGAAGGTATGATTCAAATGCAAGAGTGGCAAAATTCATTCACCGTAACACGTACCCAATATTTGTTATTTGTTTATATTATCATTAGCATTTTGGTGCTATATTTTCGCTATAACCTGTTAAACTGTTACAAAAATAGATACCTTAAGAGATTTAAAGCCCCAGCTACTGAATCAGGTGACTCAGGTAATACAGTGAACATTAATATTAATTTGAGCAATGTAATAATGCCACAAGAGATACCCCTACATAACTATAATGATCAACCTACCACCTCCACAAAACACTATGAACATTTAAGAAATAAGTGTATTTATTAAAAGATAGTCAAAGTTAAGGTGTAAATTTTGACCTAATTACGGGGAGAGGTGTTGTAGTAGGATTGTAATAGGAAATTATAATTAGTAGAATAAGCGAAGTTTACCTAATGCTAATGTCTGTAATTTTGTTCATTTCAAGCTAATTGTACGAGAATAATGAGAATAATAGAATAATGAGGAATTTGTAATTCAAATGTAGTAGTAGTAGTAGTAGTAGTAGTAGTAGTAGTAGTAGTAGTAGTAGTAGTAGTAGTAGTAGTAGTAGTAGTAGTAGTAGTAGTAGTAGTAGCAGTAGTAGTAGTAGTAGTTTTTTTTTTTAATAGTAAGGGAAAAATCTTCTTAGACGCCACTGCGAGCTGGATTCTTACCAACTAAAAGACCCCTACTCACATGGCATACCGCCTGGAACCGCAAAAGTGCATAACATCAGGATGGTAGCCTTAAAAGATGCCGCAATTAACCAAGACTTATCTGTTTAAAATAGCTCTAGCGTATTTGCTCTACAAACTTCCTTTCATCACTCTCTTTGGTTTCAAGGATGTACCTTGCTAATTGTTTCACCATTTTCCATGCATCCCTTTTCTTGATCATAACAGTACAGAGGTTATCTACTAATAATTGCATATCCAGTTTTTCATATATTTCCCTTCTTTTTCCCTCCCAACGTGGGCAGTGAAAGAAAGTATGTTCTACTGAGTCCTCATCGTTGCAATATATACAATTAATGATATCAGTCTTTCCCATTCTACGAGCGTAACTCTTAAACCTTCCATGTCCGGTTAAAACTTGTGTTAGGAAGTAGTCCACTTGTCGATGTGGGCACCTTAGCCATGGTCTCACATCCGGGATTAATCTTCTGGTCCATTGTCCTACCAGTGTTTTTGTATCCCATCTCTATTGCCATTCATTGATGATTTGATTTCTAATCACCTCTTTTTCTTTGGTAGAAAGACATATATTGGGGTCACTTGTCAGTCGCCATTCTTTCACCAATAAATCAATTGGAATGGCTCCCACTATTACCTGCAGTGCCCTATTAGATACTGTCCTAAAGGCGCACACCATTCTTAGCAATACCTTCCTCTGGACTCTCTCTATTTCTTTTACATGTTTCTTCTTTTCTAGTACTGAATGCCAGATCGGTGCAGCATAAAGCATAATTGAATAAGCCACCCCACATAATATTTGCCGTTTGATTGTTTGCGGTCCTCCTATATTTGGCATTATTTTAGCAAATTGTGAGACTCTCTGTTCTGCCCTTTTAGCAACTGTTTTGATGTGCTCACCAAAGGTTGTATTCTCACCTATCATGACTCCCAAGTATCTAACAGCCTTCTTAGGAACTATCTCTGTTCCCTTCAGTGTAAAACAGCCAGTAAACTGGTTTCTAGGGCCCTTCATGATGACTGCTTCTGTTTTGTGTGGTACCAACTCTAGTTCATTGTAAGTCATCCATCTATCAATACGTCTTAGCGATTCATTTGCTCTAAATATAAATTCTTGTTTATTTTCGGCAGTTTATCTAAGGCAAGATCATCTGCAAAAGCAATTTGCATTACGCTGTCTGTCAATTTCAGCCTGAGAACACCGTCGTATAATATATCCCAAAGAGTTGGCCCAAGAATCGAACCCTGTGGCACGCCCGCTGTTATTTCTACATCTTCTTTGTCAATTCTTATTTTCCTTCCTTGAAAGTAGGATGCTAATACATTTATTATGTACATGGAGACCATCTAATATTGCGCTCCAGGTGGCGGAGTTAAAAGCATTTTTCCTGTCCAAGGAAATTAATGCAATCCACCTTCCACTCCATTCCGTCTTTATTTTGAGTACAGCATGAATGGCTTGTATTGTTGATTTCTGTTTATGAAATCCATATTGTTGATCAGATAAACATCCTTTTTCTGTGATCTCTTGTTCTAGCCTGGTCTTAATCATTCCTTCGAACAACTTGCTAAAGGTATTCAATAAACACAGTGGTCTATACGCTGAGGGCTCTAGAGGGGATTTACCTCCTTTCAAGAGCAGCACTACCTTTGCTATTTTCCACTTATCTGGAAATTCCTGTTTCCATAACAAGTCGTTTATTATTCCCAGATATAACTCTGGTGCTATTTTAACAGCAGCTTTAAGTACCTCTGGGTTTATTCCATCAATTCTGGGTTCTTTCCCTGTTTTGATTTTGCTTATTGCCTCATCCATTTCCTCCATAGTAAATAACTCTACCTTGGCCTTCCTGGCTACTGGTTCCACGTTGTCTTCTCTTATAGGGAATAACACCCTAGCTATTTCTATTTTCTTCTCAGTACTCAGGTCAAAAGGAGTTTTATTTATAATTTTCCCTGTGACTATTTTATAGCCAGCTCCCCATACGTCATGTTCTAACTCATCACACACCTTTTGCCAACTAATACATTTAGACTGGTAAATGAGTCTGGTCAACTCATTCCTACATCAGCTGTATTCATTCTTTGCTACCTCAATTTCTTCCAGGTCTTTCTTCTATGAAGCTTGGTCACAATTCTTCGTTTTTGTATACATTTTTTCCATGAATCCTCTATGTCGGTACCCCACCAATATGGTACATGGCTTCTATTTGCTCTTGATCTCTTTATCTGACTTAGTTTGCATGCCTCTTGTAAAATCTTAGTCAAACGTTCATGGGTTCCCTCTCCTATGTTAGCATCCACTCCTTTTAACTTCCATTCAAGTGTGGTTTTTAACACCTCTCAATCATATTCTATCTTCCTCTTTTCTAGGTTAAATTCTTTGCACTCTCTTGTGCCCTTGATTTCGAAATAAATAAACCGGTGATCACTGAGAGTTTCCTCCTCTAACACTTGCCAATTCACGATTTTTCGAGCTATGTTCTGTGAAGAACATGTAACATCTATGTATGACTCACAGTTGTCTCTGACAAAGGTCGGTACACCCCCAATATTATGCACCACCAAATCTCATGTTGCCATCCATTCTGTCCAGTATTCGCCTCTACGGTCTGCTACTAGAGATCCCCATTGTGGCGATTTAATATATATATCACCCAAAAGGATGCATTCACCACCTGTATGTATACTGTCTTGCATTAGGAGGTCTATTTCACTCTTAAATACACCCAACGGAATATTAGGTGAGCTGTAGCAACAATATAAATTGCACTGCTTCAAATACACGCAAACATAACCTTCTTCTTCTCTAACCTTTAGCACCTCAAGTTTCTTATTAACAAAACATAGTGCTACGTCACCTCTTTTATCCTTGACCCAACTGCCATCAGACACTCGTTTCCTATTTGGCTCACAAGCAACTATGATGTCCATATTCGTCTTAATTGCTGATGCTTGTGCCATGTCATGGCTCCAGTTTGATCTCATTAGATTAGCCTGGATTATGCGTATATCACGTATATCCATCGTATGAATTTTAGTTTCCTCGCTCTGACATTCAATACCATCTTTCTAAAGACTGGACATCCCATTTGGTCAAACCTATGTCCCTCTTTTTCACATTTAATGCAAAAGGAGTTGCTTGTACACTCTTTGGCTTGGTGTCCCTGCCCACAACAATTAAGGCAATCCTCTTTCTTGTTTACTTCTTTCTTGCATTCATGAGCTCTATGTCCTAAATCAAAACACTTGTAGCATCTTGATACATATACCCTTTCTCGGACCTGGCATTCTGTCCACCCTATTTTTAACCTTCTTTTCCTTAGCAGCTACCTAGATCGCTCTATTGGTATACCTATGGTTGCGTTTAAATTTCCCGCTCTGCCAGAGCGTATATATTTATTTCAGAGGCTTTACTCCCACTTCATCGCCTAGTGTAATCTTCAATATGTCCTCATTAATAGTAGGCTCCAATCCATATAAGAGGATAGTAGCTTCCTTCCTACTTGTAATAACTTCTAATTCTTTGCTACTCCTCTCTATCTCCTTTCTCAGGACATTTGCTTTACCTTCCCCCTCCACCGTGAGCACCAACTCTTCTTTACCACTTTTCCTTAAGTTCTTTATTTTCACACCAATTTTGTCTATATCAACATCCTTCTTTACTGCTTTCAATATATCTGCAAATGTCTTTCCATTTGCTTTGACTCTTACAATTTCCTGGGGTTCTGTGGATTTCTGGTCAGCCGACTTCTGTGATTTCCAGAGTTCTTTTCCCAGTATCTTTTGGGCAGGTAGCATGTAACCAACTTTTATTCCACTGTCATGGAATACCCACTCTAAAAGTTTTCTGACATAATCCCTATCCAATC
This sequence comes from Tenodera sinensis, assembly GCA_030765045.1. Lineage (NCBI taxonomy): Eukaryota > Metazoa > Arthropoda > Insecta > Mantodea > Mantidae > Tenodera > Tenodera sinensis. Next base: position 254,046,242 of record CM060962.1, read on the forward strand.
TGCTAGCGGTTACAATTATTATGTCTTTCCTCTCTTGTTCTTCTGCTAATCGTTTCCATTGGTGCAGGATTGTACCCAACTGTTCCATATTGTTCATACCATCAGTGTCCACCAGGTAAGGTATAAGGTATATATACCGGGAAATTTCCTTTTTATTTCCTCTACTGGTGTATATGCTTGTGGTTGTTCTCAAATATTCTACCTGATCCATATCTAGGTTCCCTCATATGAGGTCAAACACCTCCAACTGGGCTTCTTTTAACTGCCTCAATAACCCTTGTTGCCCTTGATCATCAGTATTTACTACTATTGCAATGTCTCCTTTTATTCCCATTGGATTTCCATACAATATGTAAGTGCTTTGGTAAATATTTTCCGGCCAATGCATATCTAGCAGAGGGGCGAAAGCTTCAAAACTTTTGGCATTCATAATAGTCTCTGTTAGCTCCATTTCCCTTTTCATATCAACCTGTACTCCTGTTTCCTTCTTGTTTCCTATGTTATCAAAATCACCTTTGCAAGTTTGTATAGCCACGGACTTCATTTTAGTTTTCTGCGGATAAGTTTCCCTTTCCTTCATGCATGTGAGCATAATATCAGTGATTTGCTCCATATCTTTAATTCCTCTTTTTATGTCCACCTTAGAGTAGTAGTAGTAGTAGTAGTAGCAGTAGTACTAGCAGCAGCAGCGGTGGTGGCGGGAGTAGCAGTAGTAGTAAAAGTGGTAGCAGAAGTAGTGGTAGTGGTAGTGGTAGTGGTGTTGTGGTGGCAGTGTTGGTGGTGGTAGTGGTGGTAGTAGTGGTAGTGGTAGTACTAGTGGTAGTGGTGGTAGTAGTGGTAGTGGTGGTAGCAGTGGTAGAGGTGGTACTAGTGGTAGTGGTGGTACTAGTGGAAGTAGTGGTAGTGGTGGTAGCAGTGGTAGTGGTGGTAGTAGTGGTAGTGTTGGTGGTGGTAGCGGTGGTAGTGGTGGTAGTAGTGTTAGTGGTAGTACTAGTGGTAGTGGTAGTAGTGGTAGTGATGGTGGTAGTGATGTTGGTGGTGGTAGTGGTGGTAGTAGTGGTATTGGTAGTAGTGGTAGTGGTGGTAATGGTGTTGGTGGTGTTGGTGGTGGTAGTGGTGGTAGTAGTGGTAGTGGTGGTAGTAGTGGTAGTGGTGGTAGTAGTGGTGGTGGTGGTGTTGGTGGTAGTAGTGGTAGTGGTGGTAGTGGTAATGGTAGTGGTGGTGGTGTTGGTGGTAGTAGTGGTAGTAGTAGTGGTAGCGGTGGTGGTGTTGGTGGTAGTAGTGGTGGTGGTAGTGGTGTTGGTGGTGGTGGTAGTAGTGGTAGTGGTAGTGGTGTTGGTGGTAGTAGTGGTAGTGGTGGTAGTGGTAGTAGTAGTGGTGGTAGTGGTGTTGGTGGTGGTGGTAGTAGTGGTAGTAGTGGTAGTGTTAGTGGTGGTGGTAGTAGTGGTAGTGGTGGTAGCAGTGGTAGTGGTGGTAGTAGGATTTCCGAATGTTGGGGAGAGGTTAAGGACATTCCATCCATGTTTCATGTAGCTCGGTTGGTTGGAACAACTGCATGGAAAGAGGAAAATCCATGGTTCAAATCCCTGCTTTGATACTGAATTTTTTAGTCTAATTCTATCTTTCCAAGCTTGTTCTATACACTGATTGTGTGAACAAACAATTAATTACAGAATCATCCAAGTATCGCATCTTTGTAGATGAGATGGTTTTCTGGTCGGCAGTAGCTAAAAGGTAGCAGCAATAACTTATCTCTTTCAAAGTCTCACAACATAGTTTGTATCAAGTTTCAGTTGGGGCAACATGATATGCATATTATTCAATCCTACACCGAGTGTTTAAGTATGACCATATTTCCATACAGAATCCTCCGTGCTGTCAACAGAATACTTTCCAAATTGTTGATATTGGAATTATCTGCTTGTCTGTATATAAAAAAATGAATGTTTGTCCTCTATACACTACTAAACTGCTTGACTGATCACCGCGAAATTCGGCATGTGTATGTATTTGTTCATGGAGAAGGTTTGTATGCTATCCATTTTACTACACAATGCTATATTTACATGGTTTTTTCTACTTGCTTTTCTTTTATATAATACATTTGTGTCAGAAATTTGTGCTCAAGAAAGTTAATAGGGAAATTCATGCTAATATTTATGTCAAATTTATGCCCATCAAAAATGTCAATTTCCTGTCATATGAATATTGTGCTTATATTCTTGAATTTTACCACAGAATCCCAAGCTATTCAGTAAAATAAAACAGCCAACATCCATCATAAGTGAGAATTACAAAAAATATGAGAGAGAGAGAGACAATGGTTGCTAGCCAGGTAAAATAAATACTAGACCTTCTTCAATGCATTTGCAATTCTGGTGTATCATGGTACAGACGTGAATCCCAAATGAATCTCACATCTCAATATGGGAATATGATAATCCGTAATTGGAATACCAGATATCCCGATAACAATATAATTTATATCCATGGATACAAATAATAATTTGTCAAACAAATTATCAATGCCTATTCATAAAGTGTCACCATTTTGAGCCTGGCATATGGGAAAGTTAAATAAAAACTGCAGTAACTCGAATAGCTTTGGATATTTACTACAACTACATATATAAAAGGTTATCTCCTTAGCACAGTGGTAGTACTACTGCTTAACCAGGTACCAATTCCTGGTACTGGCATGGGGAGTTTCTCCTGTTTGGAGACCTGGTGCGGGATGTCCTCAGCCTCATGAGGTCCCTGAGAGGCCAATTGACGAGCCACTTGATTGAAAAGTAGTGGCCTCTGGTCAAGAAGACCGCATAACAAGCCGGGAAGGACCAGGCTGTTGACCAAGTCCCACTTCCAGTACTGCACCCCTCTCATGATGCTTCTGGTATGCAGAGGTGGAGAATGCAGTGGTCAAGTGTTAGGTCTTGGCCCAGATGGGCTATTGTGCCACAGGATTATGGTTGCAAAATTAAAAAGTGAAATAACTTGTGGGTGTATATTATCTACGTTAAAATAAAGTTAATTTTTGTGGAAACTGAATTTTAATTAAAAGAATATTAGCTCCCACCATCTTTATCTGCTGCCCACTCCATACGACCCTGAAGCAGCCGTTTAGGAGGAGTTCAATCACATACACACGAACAGAAGAAATATATATGTATATATATACAGATGAAACATTTTCAGTGGGATAAAATTGTGAATCTAAACCATTTTCAAATCAACTTAATCTCACACACAACATTTCATAGAATCAGTCCAGCCATTCAGGTGTTTAGTCACATACAGATAAACAGAAGAAATATATATATGAAGATAAAACATTTTGGATCAAATTGTGAATCTAAACTGCTCTTGAATCAGCTTAATCACATACATTAAATTTCACAAGGATTGTCCAGTTGTTTAGAAGTTCAGTCACATACACATGAACAGAAAATATATGTATATGAATGTTTGTATGCTTGTCCTCTATGTGCTTGCTCCTAAACCGCTTGACCCATCTTTGAAATTCAGTACAAATACATATTTGCTCATGAAGAAGGCTTGTACACTATCCGTTTTACTATACCATGTAATATTCATATGGTTTTCTCTACTCACTTTTATTTTACGTAAAACATTCATATACACTCCCCTACTCGCCCTTCAACACACAATTCATACACTTTTCTATGACAGAAATACAAATACCATATACTACATTCCTACAGCTTTTCTCTACTCACTTTTCTTTTATGAAACACAGTCGCATTTCTTTCTGTATTCGCCATTCAACATACAACTAATACAATTTTCTATAATTGAAACAGAATGCAACACAACCAAAGTTTGAGAATGAATGGTTGTGACAATTTGTTAATATTTGTTCTGGTATCTTAATATGGAAGGTATGCAACCCTTTAGCTATCTGTGTACTGTGGATAAACAACCTGAGCCTAATAACATTCATGCAATGTGTTACATTCCTCCATTCTAGTCCGGGGTGCGCATCCTACTGCGATGCTTGTGCAGTTTCCCATACTGTAACATTTTAACAGCAGTGCAACGTGTACCAGTACACAGCTGCAGAAATGGCAGACATGAGCTCTAACACAATTTGATGTAAATGTGCAGAATCACCTCAACATCGTGTATCCTAATTAATGGATTGGTAGAGATGGGTTAGTTCCATGGCTAGCATGGTCACCAGATATGACATCTCTCGATTTCTGTGGACTTGTATGAAAAGTATGGTGTGTGGCACTCCTGTAACATCAGAAGAGGACCTTATTGCTTGAGTCCATGGAGCAATTAAAAATCTTCAAAGACAACAAGACCTGTTGGGTAATTTGCATGAGGCTCACTGCCACTGATATAGGTTCTGCAATGACATAGGAGGCACACAGTTCGAAGCCCATTTGTAACATGGAAAGCTTGATGTTGGGTTTACTGACAAAATGTGAACTTACCCAATTTCATACTTTGATGCACCCGAGCACCCAAACCGTGAATTTCTGGTTAAGGGTTTTCCTAATGAAAACTGATCAGTTTGCCATCCTGAACATATTAAGCCTTGTCAGTGTTTTTGGGACACCCTCTATATATACGCACTGGGTGAGCCTTCTCAGCCTGTGGACTGAGAAGTTATGTAGTCCCAGTTTTGTACAGGCTATGCCATAAACGCTGTCCACTGCATCACATATCAATTTTGGCCGAAATGACTGCTTTGCACCACTGTGCATAAAGTGTCTTGCTCTTGCTGTGCAACAGTGTGCACATTGGCCTTCAGTGGTAAAGGTACCAGGTTCAAATGCTGCCATGTGAAGGTACTTTTTATGTTTAGTATATCTGACTAAAACTGATAGTTTGGCATGGAAGTGTCATTTCACTTAATTAATTTAATTATGTAAATTTCTTCAAAACACAAATTGTTACTTGTTACAATTTACTTTAGTGAACATCACAAATAAATGCATAATAACATTCTACTTATAACTTACAAACATAAGGCATTATTGCATAATATTCTATTCTTTCAAACAAAATAAAGTCAATAAACTGTTCTCAGAGTTTACAAAATACAGTGCTAATGTACACACAAACATTTCCAAGGCCATATTATGATCGTACCTCCATTGATTCTACTCACTTCTCTGTATACTAACAGCATATCAAGATACAATCTAATTGAAAATACAGAGAGCACAAATGGCTGGAACTTTGTATTTATAGACAAATCCATTTTCTAGTATATTCAGAATCAACACACAATTTGCTAGCATGTTCTCATAACACAAACAGAAATGAATAAAAAGTGCAGTTATAATTGTAGGTGTGATCTGAACTTCCAACCTCTACCATGACTTTCCAGTATGCTAACCACTTTGCTACTAGAGCATGTTAACAGCGTGCACCACCATAGTCCTAATCAGTGGACTGATGAATGCAGTGTCACCACCTACATTTTCCATTGTCTGTGAAATGCAGGGTTGCCTAGGTAATCTTTGTTATTGGTGTGAATTTTCCAATACTTTTCTCAGATGGAAAATTGTTTTGATATTTTTCTTCCTGGTTATGCCAAGAGAAGGGAATTTCAAGAACATCACAAAGCAACCATCTCTTAAGCCTATTATGCTCCCATATTCTCACTGTACCTACAAGGAAATATGTAATAAGACCAATTTTACAAATGTATATCTCTATTAACATGAATATGATGGAAGAATAAGCATTTGTAAGATTAGTATGTGCAAGAGTGAATAGAGAAAGTCATGCATGCACATCACATCAGATTTTTATATCTTGGCCATGCAAAGAGAACAAAATTTCAACACCATAAATAATGCCCAATTGTCAAAAGAGTTGTATCGTTAAAGCCCACTCTATTCCCCTTGTACCTGCAAATATGCAATAAGACTATGTCTGCATATGTTGTTTATTTTGATTGACATGAAGTGGATAGACTATTCCAAACCGAGTGGTCCTTTAAATACCCACCTTTGTATTTGAAGTTTAGAGTTCTTTGAAGAATGCTACACAAACAGTTTCAAGAAAATCACTCCACTCATTACTATCTTTACATGGATTTTGATTTTCTCAAAAAATGGCTCTAATGTTGTGGAATAAAATACCATGTGTTAAAGAAATTTTCATGAAATATTAAATGCATATCCTGAACTGTTTGGAAATAGCCTCTTAAAAGCTTTCATTCTGTATGACGTATGTGTAATTGGTAAGCCATAAGAGATGGAAAAAATCTTATTCCACAAATATAGAGCTCGTTAAAGCAGACAATTTATGTAAAAGAGCCACAGTTTGCATTGAGTTAACCATTTCCTATATATTTCTTGTTATTGGTTTGCATTTTAAAAGACCTATACCTTTTTCAAATAGAAAATCATTATTTGTTTTATTGCTCCTGGTCTTGCAAACAGAACAGAATATCAAAACTTTCACATAGCTGATAAAAATGACTGTTGTGTAAAGCCCCACTGTATTGCCATATTCTCATTGTACCTACAAGGAAATATACAATAAGACAATTTCTGTAAATCTTTATCTTGATTAATACAAAGTGGATAGAAGAGTACCTGTTTTAAAGAATAAGTTGTACAAGAGTTGGTAGAGAAAGTCATGTGAGAGCAACACATCAAGTTTTGTTGTATATGGTCACCAGATTTCTGTATTGCATAAACCGTGTAGCCTTCATCTTATGAAATAACAGGGGATTGGTTTGGTAGTGTTTAATGCCTGCTTTTACTACATATGGCACCACAGGTGGTGACACTGATGATACTTGGAATGAAGATGGAGCACTGGTGGAATGAGATGGCAGGGGAAACTGGAGAACTCGAAGAAAACCCGTCCCAGCGTCGCTTCATCCACCACAAATCTCACATGCGGCTGCCTGGGATTGAACCCAGGCCACGTTGGTGAGAAGCAAATGATCTAACCACTCAGCTATGGCGGACCATATCAAGGGAACTAAACAGAAGATACAAACACTGAAATTTGCATGTTTGAATAAGCTAGTAACAAGTGATGTGAATCTAAATTATTGTAAAATAATTATGATAATGGCATAATGTCAAGACAAGTGCAAGTAAATGATGTTAAGTGTTTCAACATTGACTCAAGTTTGCAAGAAGTTGAAATTTGTATTTACTGTGATTCACTAAAGATTAATTTATCACATCAAAATATATGTGGAACTTGGAAGACCATTTGGGGAGGTTAAGGAAGTCAGAAATACAACATCCCCCAATATTTTATAGCATTTCTGTGAGTATCACAGGACTTGTCATTCTCTATTAGGAATATTGTACAGATTTTTGAGAGGTAGAACTGGAACTTAAAAATTCAATGCCACAACTGGGATTTGAACCACAGACCTTCCGCTTACCGGGTGGACACTCTAACCACTACCTCTCAAACTTTGCCCACACACGGCTTGTGTGTTTAAAAACAGCAACAGTAAGTTTGTTGGCGTAAATAAATAATATTGTACAGACTTTATGAGATTCCCTAGATATTTACTTTATGTCGCCTTAACTATGTGGATATGTTTGAACATATCTATTAGAAGACACCTTGTGGCTCGGTGTGTGGCGGACAGTTAACCTTCTGGTTTCATCCCTGTAACATACCATCTTGCCTGGTCATATGTACACAGAGGCCTAAGTGCCAGGTAATTGTATCTGTGCTTCTGTGATAGACAGATGGTAGCCTCCAAATGGATTATAGAGGCTATATGCTAGGCAACTGTATTTCTTTTTCTGCACTTAGCTTCTAAATATATCCACAGGAGCCTGTGCACTAGACAACTGTATCTCTGCTTCTGGGATGGGCAGATGGTAGCTTCAAAAGTTTTCAGAAGCCTATGTGCTAGGCAACTATACCTCTGCTTCTGTGGTGGGAAAATGGCAGCTTTGATACATCTCCATAGATATCTTAGTGCTAGACAAATGTAGCTCTGCTTCTGTGACAGGCAGATGATAACTTCAACATGTGTCCACAGAGATATATCTTAGTGCTAGGGAGTCATATCTACTTCTGTGATGACAGATGGCAGCCCTGGCATGTGTCCACAGACACCTTTGTGCTAAGTAACTGGATCTGTGGTACTACACGTGCCCGGTATTGGGATGCCGTCCAGTCTACCTGCTTTCATTCATTATTACCATGTGTTTTCTTTTTAACTATTGTTTCACCCTAAAGGTAGACTTTGGGTCATGATATTAAACATCCAATCCAGTACTTAAGTTGGCGACTGAGGGAAACCTGTCAGATTAGTGGGCCCTAGTTAGAAATTACAGTTGTGAGGAGTAAAGGGGAGGATTTACCTTAAAACTCTTGTAAATAATTGTACAATCATTTTATATAGAATATGGAGGGAGGGGGGGGGGCTAAATGAAATAATGTACACCTGAAAATCTTCCAGAGGCAGTTAGAATGACTTTTCACTATTTCTTTATGAAAACGTCATATTTCAAGGTTACAAAGTTTGGTGTTGCTGCATATCGGAGTATCAGATTAAATGTTTAACTTGATATTAAGGAGGAGTTTAGATTTACTCCACATTGTGTTCTTATTGCAGTTTTTGTATTCAGCCACAGCTGCAGCGTCCTTTTCTTGGCATGAGCCCTACTAGGCATAGGATCATCTTGCTCCAGCGTGTCCGGCATGGGACTGCTTGCCACACGGTATCCTGATAACAATGCTATGGGTACCACTCTAGGAGGCTTGGCACTTGGCGTTCTGATAAGACCTCCATTTAATGGCATCATGTACGGGTTTGTCAGGAAATCAGCGCCATCCCTGGTGTTCACAGCTCTGGCTCTTAGCAACAGATGTATCAGCTCTTATTAAATATGTCATCAACACAAACACTGGAATGTGGTACTCAACGTGACATCTGATTCAAAGTTGCAGTTACTGATGTTACAACCTGGAGTGGTTCACCAGGAATTCGATCCACCATCTCTCAAGTCTCTCATCAACAGACGCTTACATCATGGTGTCTGCATTGTAGCCATACTTATTGTGTTTATACCCACTGTACCTGTACACAGTGGGCTCATAGGCATTGCACCCATTACCCATTGTACCCATACTCATTCCGCTCATACCACTGGTCAAGTGTAGCAGTAGGAGGAGCTTGAGCAGGAAACACATTACCCAGCTTGAAATTCCAGTAGTTGTTGCATATTTTGATGTACGTAACATTTTCTCATTTGTATGGTTAGATTAAATTGCATTAGATTAGATTTCCTAGGTTCATATCTTACTTTATCAGTCATTTACTAAAGGAAGTATTACTAATAAAATGTATTTTCGAAATTTTATGACAAATATAGTTTCAGAATCTCTGACTCCCCGATAAAGTATTTTTATCAACAGGTCTTTTATGTGTGTGTGAGCAACATAACTCAGAAACAAGAAGTTTATTAAATACCATATTCATATTTAAGTTCAGCATCCTCAAGGATGCAACACAAAGATTTTCAAGAAAATCCCCCACTCTAAGCTGCACATGGAAAATTTTCGAAAATTTTGATTTTCTCAGAAATGGTTGTAAGAATTTTTATTAAAATATCAATGTTCAAGATATTTGCATGGCAAATGAAATTTCTAAGTGACAGTCAAATGTTCTAGGAGCTGGTTGTCATATGATGGCTTTGGAATTTCGTTACCTTTGCATGACCAGGAAAGAAAAACGACTTTCTATCTGAAAAAATTATTTTAATATTGAAACCAATAATAAGGAATATATTGGAAGTTGTTAACTCCAGAAAGAAATATATTTGACATAAATTGTATCCTTTAACAATATATATTTGTTTTTGCAGTAAGATTTTGTATATCTCTTAAGATTCACCAGTTATACAAATCACTCAGAGTGAAGAGAACTTCAGAGGCTATTCCCAGTAAAGTCAAGATATACATTTCATTAGTCATGAAAATATCGCAAATATATAATAATTTAATCAAAATCGTTAAGTCATTTTTGAGAAAACTAAAATTTTTAAAAGACTTTGCATGTAAATGGTAGTCTGGGTGGGGGGTTCTTTTTTATTTGAAAATTCTGCAAGATGCTGAACTTAAATACTGTGTTTGATGTTTAACCAACTTTTTGTTCTTGTGTCATTCAAAAACATGCACACAGACACACACAAATTGACCTTTTTCTACAAATTCCTTTGTTTTTATTCATGGAGTCTCAAAACATGTTTCTGGTGATATTTCTGTACTCAACTTTTGGGTGGAGTGCAATACTTCTACCTACTCTAAGTACTTGGTAGAGAAAGTAAAACAGGATAGTTGTTACAGAACGTTATTTAAATGCAACACTCTAGATGATTTAAAAATCTTTCTTATTAAACACTAATAAATGAAATGTACATGCTATGACACATGCCAAGATTGCATTAAATATAAAGTGTAAACCTTAATTACATTGAAATATCAATGTTAAATTGCAAATAGAATGAAAGAAAAACTAATACCTCAGATTATAAAATAGATGTTAGATGCCAATTCAACAAAAAAGGCCAGAAGAAGAGAACTGATTGAGTTTTTGTGTCAAATTCAGAACAGTGATTGCATAGCACTTCCTAGATGCTCATTTGTGGCAGAAGTTGCTTTTTGCTTGAATGGCGGTTAGTGTACAAAATAACCCTCAAGACAAAGTTAAGCCTCAGGGATAGCAAAAGCTTAGGCTATTCTGGAACACATATCAGTGTCACTTTGTCCATTCACACATATGGAAATATTTGCCAACATTGAGGTTTTATTAATAGAATTTTGACAAAAAGTGCCGATAAATTTAAAACTTGGTTGAAATTAGCACAAAATTAAGAGAAGTTAAGATAAAGAGCTCCTTATCAGGGCTAACAGTTGAGACAGAATATTAGAAGACCCCAAAAGAAAATCGTTCATGTGAATGTTTGTTAAAAGTGTAATTCGTTTTTTGATGTTGGTATGAGATAGTTAATTGACAAAAACATGTTGATAAGGTTCATTGTTACGAACAACTAAGTTTGCCCAAAGACGTCATAAATCTTTCCATATGTAATTTTAATATATATGTATAAATATTAGAATTATATGTGTTCCATAATAAAAGTAGGGGAGGATGATTAGGGATTGCTTCCCTACCGAGAAAGAACTATTTGATGGACGCATGCACGGATGAATATGAAAAAGACGGTGTCGCGTCAAATGACGCCAAAAAACTGTTCACTCGCTTGTGTATGTTCGAGCTGATAAGGCATATTTATGTAGTGTGAACATGGAACTTTCACCAAACTTTCATCAAGCATAAGTTCCACTAAGTGAAAAAGTGGAAAGGTTTTCAAGCATTTGGAATGGTGCTCAGAGGAATTACTTAATGTAAAGTATCAATGAAGTGTTAATAAAATATTACATTGTGGTGAAGAAACATTGTGTGATATTTCATTCCATCCGTTACCATGACCTAGATAGAAAAAGAGTCTCATAGCACAGCACATTCCGTGATAATAATTGCAAAAACAGCACCACAGTAATACTGCAATGTTACTACAATATACATTTTGATATAAACACTAGCTGCACTTCTCTCAAAGAAACTGCTCAATACTGTTATGAAGCACAATTTGTAATGCTAGCAGGTTTAAACCTGCAAAATTACAAATGGAGGAAAAAATATTCTATATTTCATGAATTTCACTGAAGCAGGGAACATGTCAGATATTCATAGAATTATAATGAAAACTGAGTTGGATGTTAGATTGAAACACTTGACATCACTTGCATGTGGTTAGTCGTGACCGGTTTCAAGAGCTTAACTTGCTCCCATCATCAGAATTGCCTGACTAGTTGTTGTAGATGTTGTTTGATGTGTGGTCGGTTGGGTTGACATCTAGTGGTGGGCTGGTGAACTTCCATAAAGGGTATGGTGGCTGCTCTTGAAACCGGTCAGGATTGATTGCATGTGGGTGATGTTGAGTGTTTCAATGACTCAATTTTTATAATAATTTAGATTCACATCACTGTTACTAGCTTATTCAAATATACATAAATTCTTAGAATTGCTGATACATGCATCCAGTAGTTTCAAAACCTGTAAATGATATTTCATTACAAAATTAGAGTTTATATATCCCAAATACATAGAGATACTGCTATTGACTGTCTGAATGCGGCAGATTTAATATCTTTAAATATCATTGTGTACTTTGGGAAAGATGACTCAGGGGTCCCCGTCTTGGGGATATGTGAATAGCGACCACAAGGTACCCAAGCTGAGCAGAACATTACTTCCACTTACTGGTGTTTTGCTCCTCACTGTAACTTTTCTATCTGACCTTACCTTGGTCATCTCTTGTTCTCTTCCAACCCGATGCTATTAGGGTTCCAGAGGGCTAGGGAGTCTTTATTTTTCCAACCTCTCCATTTCTCTAATTTCTCTATAAAATCTTAACCCCTAATATGCTGACCTGTCATGGCATATAATACGTCCTCTGATTGGTGATCAGAGGATATGGTCAGTGAATTTATTTTGATAATTCTCCCAGTCAGGTCAGTGAGACCCGTAAACCAACGACAGGTGTGGTCCTCCAGACATTCTGGGGGTTGTGAGAGGGCGATGTGACCGCCAAAACATAAAAATATGGTGCTCTCTAAAAAGCGGTTACTATTACTGCGATTGCTCTCTTCAATATCATCAGTGAAAAATATTGGAGAGCAAGAGGATTAATGACTTCATTGTCAGAAATCCAGCATTAGCTAACAACAACATATAATATATTAATAATGCAATACTTCAGTACTACTATACTAAAACAAACAATGACTTCAATTTCTGCCAGACACACCTTTCATTCAGTGCTCAATTGTACTTGACTTTCTCTCAGACTGAACTGAACCTTTGTTGACTCCTCGACCAACTCATCTTGGCTCTATCTCGGCTGACTTCTCTCGGTGATATGTTCTCTCTCTCTCCTACTACAGCAGAAGTTTCCACATCTGCACAGTGTGCACATAAAGGGTTTTTTGTACAATTATTCTGCAGGCCATTTGTTCAAAAGGGCACAACAATCCTGGCAGATAGATAAAGGTACTGCACTGCAGCCACATCACAACTTGCGCACAATCCATATAAGTACCTAATTGACACCACACAAGAGGAGAAAATAAATACACTGTTTTTACCTTCTCTGCCAGCTGTCTATAGTAAAACCTCTCTACCCGTTCATTATTGAGTATACAGACTATTATTGTGAAATCTTACTTTTCTAATATCTATTTATTTTTATTGAGACATAACTTTACAGAAATAGCTACATCACACAATTCACTATAGATACAAAGGGAATAGCAATAGCCAAATGTTTAAAAATCGGATGCTTTATTCTTTATGCTGGCTTTAAAATACCATACTCTTTTCATTCAATCATAAGAAACAATTGAAAATTAACAGAACTTGAAAGAATAACAAAGTATTAGACAATTAGAACCCTAATAATACACAGCTCAGAAATTTTTTATGCCAAAAACCTTTATTTTGTTTCTTGCAATGGTCACTTCAGCAACTTTTGGAGCATATTGCCTCTTGGAAATAGTGTTAACTGGTAGACAATTATCATTGGATTTCTGGTTTTTATACATTAGATCACACACATACACATCACATTCAGATTCATACTTACGAATTCTGTAAAGGATAAGTAATAATCTTCACTATAGAAAACTTTCTATCCCCATCCAGGAATCAAATCTGGGATCCCTCGCACAGAAGAAAAGTGTTCTACCAACTGAGCTATGAGGCCAGGGAAAAATATTTATTTTAAATAAATTGTAGAACCTCTAAACACTCACATTTTTGTGTAGCACGTTTTTGTATATACCTTATCGTTTATCAGTTATACAAGATTATAGAGAATTCCTTCCAAATGAAGAGGACTTCCTAGGCTATTCCCAAACAATTCAAGATATACAGTTTAGTTTTCGTGTAAATATTTTAAACATATTCATTAGAGCCATTTTTGAGAAAATCAAACTTTTTGAAGAGTATTCCATGTAAAGGGTAGTTTGGAGTGGTGGATTTTCCTAAAAATCTTCATGTGGTGTCTTTGAAAGTACTTACTGAACTTAAATGCCGAGTTTGCTATGAATAAAACTTTTCATTTTTGAGTTATGCTTTTCAAATATATGCACACACAAACATATATATATATACACACACATACACAGACCTTTTTCTAAAAAATATTCTTTTACTCTATTTTTCAAGTGAAATCTTCCTGTCAAATTTTTGGGGAAAGTAGGTAGTACTATGCACCTGTTAGAGAAAGTAAAAAAAAAAGTTTAATGAGAAAAGCCTCCTTATTCGGAAGGAATTTTATATAATTGATAACTAGAGGATAGATAAGTATGCAAAAGATCACAAGTTTAGTGCATATGGATTCTACAGATGCTCTCTTGCATGTACACAGTATTAGGCATCTGCTGAGGCACATGCATATATGAAGGCTGTGCGGTACTGGCTATGTCATTCATTCTCTGTGCCCAACTAACCTGTATCACACGTGACTGCACATGGCTCCATGCTCCATTGATAACCCTTAAGAGATAGACAAAATTGTGCTGCACAAATAACATAGAACCCTTTAAAATATACAATTTCTTTTAAATACAGCTTTTATGGGCAAGCATCAATCATTTCCGAGATATCTGTAATTATTGTTTATCTCATAAATCAGTACAACTCTACACCAAAATGAAAATAAAAACCCATATAGCTGATCTAACCAAAATCCAATGTGACATGAAGATTTGGAAGACATTACTAGAAAAAAATATAATTTTAAACAGTCCTTGATCAATAACAGTTGCATCATTTTGCCTTGAAACTGGCCACAATTGCTTGGCAGCACATCTTTTTAAAATTAAATTATTAGACTCTCCACACTGCATAGTTGCTTGTTGCACCTTCAGGTTGATTACAGGACATGATTGTCTGGCAAAACATTTAAACAGAAATGGGATATATTCTTCACCACTCTGTCCTCTATGTGATCTGCAAGAGGAAATGGACTGAGACCACCTTCAAATATGCCCGGCCACTTCTAGGGCCCCATCCATCAGTGAAAAATATTGGAGAGCAAGAGGATTAATGACTTCATTGTCAGAAATCCAGCATTAGCCAACAACAACACTGCATAGTATGCAAAAACATGAATACAGTAATGTACAAGACCACCTGACGCCCTGCCCCAATCTTCAGAAAATAGTTGGGACATCATTCCAAATTGCAGAATATTATTGGGAAGCCTGCAACTGAATGATGACAAATCAAGGGCTCCAGAACATTTGATTACTACTTCTGTCTGTTCACCAGCTCATGGTCTTAGGGGACTGCAGAAGAAAGGAGAGACATACCACAATAGTGTAACCTGAGTTTTGTAAACTTGGTGGATAATGCTGGTGCTGGTTAGGTTGCCAAATTATCTCTAATGCTATTCCTGCTATATTTGCTCCCTAATGTCTCTTAATTTCAGTTAAAAATTGGGCAAGTCACTAGTGTTATCTCGGAACTAAAGAAAAGAGGAGTGTAGAGGTAGATAAATCCCCGATTAGGAGTGCTGTGAAATATGCTAAGATACTGTGGTTGTAGAAAAAAGGGGTTTCAAAGTGACAGTTCCATATGTAAAACTATTTTTATAGGATGATAGAATAAACAAACCTAAAGAGGTTCTGAAAGCACTCATCTTTGGTTTCATTGGGCCATACTGTCATTTGCTTGTTCCCATAAACATGTGATCTCTGAACCCCATGAGAACTAGCTTGAATCAAGGTAAAATGAATAGTTAGAGAAATGTAACAGGTGACTTATCCTTACAGGAATTGTGCAATATAACACTCTAGGGTATAGCACTTGTAACCGAGACAGGCTGACAGGGTTTTTGAAAACATATAGAAAAAGGTAGAAATTGATCAATGGGAGAGTGAGTAGTGGAATACATCATTTGTTTTATAAACTAAATGTACTGCATGAACTAAACATAATATTTAAGTTCCGCTACTTTGAGTGACTTCTTTGCTTTGATCTGGTGTGAATACATATTCCGAGGTTAGCAACATTATCGCAAGTACAATTGGAAGCACGACTCTGGCTTCACATATCAGAATTGCTTACTGACGTAGTGGCTTGCTGCATTCCTCCCAGATACCATGAGGTGGTAAACAAACTGTACTTGTTTTGAACCTTTCAATACTTCCTCATTTGTGAAGCTTTGTTGCTATTCAGTTTCTTCTTGTGATATCATGGAGAGAGTATTAAATGTTAAAGCCCAGTTTTCAACATCTGACAAGTAGTAGTAGTAGTAGTAGTAGTAGCAGCAGCAGCAGCGGCAGCAGCAGCGGCAGCGGCAGCGGCAGCCGCAGCGGCAGCGGCAGCGGTAGTAGTAGTAGTAGTAGTAGTAGTAGTAGTAGTAGTAGTAGTAGTAGTAGTAGTAGTAGTAGTAGTAGTAGTAGTAGTAGTAGTAGTAGTAGTAGTAGTAGTAGTAGTAGTAGTAGTAGTAGTAGTAGTAGTAGTAGTAGTAGTAGTAGTAGTAGTAGTAGTAGTAGTAGTAGTAGTAGTAGTAGTAGTAGTAGTAGTAGTAGTAGTAGTAGTAGTAGTAGTAGTAGTAGTAGTAGTAGTAGTAGTAGTAGTAGTAGTAGTAGTAGTAGTAGTAGTAGTAGTAGTAGTAGTAGTAGTAGTAGTAGTAGTAGTAGTAGTAGTAGTAGTAGTAGTAGTAGTAGTAGTAGTAGTAGTAGTAGTAGTAGTAGTAGTAGTAGTAGTAGTAGTAGTAGTAGTAGTAGTAGTAGTAGTAGTAGTAGTAGTAGTAGTAGTAGTAGTAGTAGTAGTAGTAGTAGTAGTAGTAGTAGTAGTAGTAGTAGTAGTAGTAGTAGTAGTAGTAGTAGTAGTAGTAGTAGTAGTAGTAGTAGTAGTAGTAGTAGTAGTAGTAGTAGTAGTAGTAGTAGTAGTAGTAGTAGTAGTAGTAGTAGTAGTAGTAGTAGTAGTAGTAGTAGTAGTAGTAGTAGTAGTAGTAGTAGTAGTAGTAGTAGTAGTAGTAGTAGTAGTAGTAGTAGTAGTAGTAGTAGTAGTAGTAGTAGTAGTAGTAGTAGTAGTAGTAGTAGTAGTAGTAGTAGTAGTAGTAGTAGTAGTAGTAGTAGTAGTAGTAGTAGTAGTAGTAGTAGTAGTAGTAGTAGTAGTAGTAGTAGTAGTAGTAGTAGTAGTAGTAGTAGTAGTAGTAGTAGTAGTAGTAGTAGTAGTAGTAGTAGTAGTAGTAGTAGTAGTAGTAGTAGTAGTAGTAGTAGTAGTAGTAGTAGTAGTAGTAGTAGTAGTAGTAGTAGTAGTAGTAGTAGTAGTAGTAGTAGTAGTAGTAGTAGTAGTAGTAGTAGTAGTAGTAGTAGTAGTAGTAGTAGTAGTAGTAGTAGTAGTAGTAGTAGTAGTAGTAGTAGTAGTAGTAGTAGTAGTAGTAGTAGTAGTAGTAGTAGTAGTAGTAGTAGTAGTAGTAGTAGTAGTAGTAGTAGTAGTAGTAGTAGTAGTAGTAGTAGTAGTAGTAGTAGTAGTAGTAGTAGTAGTAGTAGTAGTAGTAGTAGTAGTAGTAGTAGTAGTAGTAGTAGTAGTAGTAGTAGTAGTAGTAGTAGTAGTAGTAGTAGTAGTAGTAGTAGTAGTAGTAGTAGTAGTAGTAGTAGTAGTAGTAGTAGTAGTAGTAGTAGTAGTAGTAGTAGTAGTAGTAGTAGTAGTAGTAGTAGTAGTAGTAGTAGTAGTAGTAGTAGTAGTAGTAGTAGTAGTAGTAGTAGTAGTAGTAGTAGTAGTAGTAGTAGTAGTAGTAGTAGTAGTAGTAGTAGTAGTAGTAGTAGTAGTAGTAGTAGTAGTAGTAGTAGTAGTAGTAGTAGTAGTAGTAGTAGTAGTAGTAGTAGTAGTAGTAGTAGTAGTAGTAGTAGTAGTAGTAGTAGTAGTAGTAGTAGTAGTAGTAGTAGTAGTAGTAGTAGTAGTAGTAGTAGTAGTAGTAGTAGTAGTAGTAGTAGTAGTAGTAGTAGTAGTAGTAGTAGTAGTAGTAGTAGTAGTAGTAGTAGTAGTAGTAGTAGTAGTAGTAGTAGTAGTAGTAGTAGTAGTAGTAGTAGTAGTAGTAGTAGTAGTAGTAGTAGTAGTAGTAGTAGTAGTAGTAGTAGTAGTAGTAGTAGTAGTAGTAGTAGTAGTAGTAGTAGTAGTAGTAGTAGTAGTAGTAGTAGTAGTAGTAGTAGTAGTAGTAGTAGTAGTAGTAGTAGTAGTAGTAGTAGTAGTAGTAGTAGTAGTAGTAGTAGTAGTAGTAGTAGTAGTAGTAGTAGTAGTAGTAGTAGTAGTAGTAGTAGTAGTAGTAGTAGTAGTAGTAGTAGTAGTAGTAGTAGTAGTAGTAGTAGTAGTAGTAGTAGTAGTAGTAGTAGTAGTAGTAGTAGTAGTAGTAGTAGTAGTAGTAGTAGTAGTAGTAGTAGTAGTAGTAGTAGTAGTAGTAGTAGTAGTAGTAGTAGTAGTAGTAGTAGTAGTAGTAGTAGTAGTAGTAGTAGTAGTAGTAGTAGTAGTAGTAGTAGTAGTAGTAGTAGTAGTAGTAGTAGTAGTAGTAGTAGTAGTAGTAGTAGTAGTAGTAGTAGTAGTAGTAGTAGTAGTAGTAGTAGTAGTAGTAGTAGTAGTAGTAGTTGTAGTATGTAGTAGTAGTAGTAGTAGTAGTAGTAGTAGTAGTAGTAGTAGTAGTAGTAGTAGTAGTAGTAGTAGTAGTAGTAGTAGTAGTAGTAGTAGTAGTAGTAGTAGTAGTAGTAGTAGTAGTAGTAGTAGTAGTAGTAGTAGTAGTAGTAGTAGTAGTAGTAGTAGTAGTAGTGTAGTAGTAGTAGTAGTAGTAGTAGTAGTAGTAGTAGTAGTAGTAGTAGTAGTAGTAGTAGTAGTAGTAGTAGTAGTAGTAGTAGTAGTAGTAGTAGTAGTAGTAGTAGTAGTAGTAGTAGTAGTAGTAGTAGTAGTAGTAGTAGTAGTAGTAGTAGTAGTAGTAGTAGTAGTAGTAGTAGTAGTAGTAGTAGTAGTAGTAGTAGTAGTAGTAGTAGTAGTAGTAGTAGTAGTAGTAGTAGTAGTAGTAGTAGTAGTAGTAGTAGTAGTAGTAGTAGTAGTAGTAGTAGTAGTAGTAGTAGTAGTAGTAGTAGTAGTAGTAGTAGTAGTAGTAGTAGTAGTAGTAGTAGTAGTAGTAGTAGTAGTAGTAGTAGTAGTAGTAGTAGTAGTAGTAGTAGTAGTAGTAGTAGTAGTAGTAGTAGTAGTAGTAGTAGTAGTAGTAGTAGTATAGTAGTAGTAGTAGTAGTAGTAGTAGTAGTAGTAGTAGTAGTAGTAGTAGTAGTAGTAGTAGTAGTAGTAGTAGTAGTAGTAGTAGTAGTAGTAGTAGTAGTAGTAGTAGTAGTAGTAGTAGTAGTAGTAGTAGTAGTAGTAGTAGTAGTAGTAGTAGTAGTAGTAGTAGTAGTAGTAGTAGTAGTAGTAGTAGTAGTAGTAGTAGTAGTAGTAGTAGTAGTAGTAGTAGTAGTAGTAGTAGTAGTAGTAGTAGTAGTAGTAGTAGTAGTAGTAGTAGTAGTAGTAGTAGTAGTAGTAGTAGTAGTAGTAGTAGTAGTAGTAGTAGTAGTAGTAGTTGTAGTAGTAGTAGTAGTAGTAGTAGTAGTAGTAGTAGTAGTAGTAGTAGTAGTAGTAGTAGTAGTAGTAGTAGTAGTAGTAGTAGTAGTAGTAGTAGTAGTAGTAGTAGTAGTAGTAGTAGTAGTAGTAGTAGTAGTAGTAGTAGTAGTAGTAGTAGTAGTAGTAGTAGTAGTAGTAGTAGTAGTAGTAGTAGTAGTAGTAGTAGTAGTAGTAGTAGTAGTAGTAGTAGTAGTAGTAGTAGTAGTAGTAGTAGTAGTAGTAGTAGTAGTAGTAGTAGTAGTAGTAGTAGTAGTAGTAGTAGTAGTAGTAGTAGTAGTAGTAGTAGTAGTAGTAGTAGTAGTAGTAGTAGTAGTAGTAGTAGTAGTAGTAGTAGTAGTAGTAGTAGTAGTAGTAGTAGTAGTAGTAGTAGTAGTAGTAGTAGTAGTAGTAGTAGTAGTAGTAGTAGTAGTAGTAGTAGTAGTAGTAGTAGTAGTAGTAGTAGTAGTAGTAGTAGTAGTAGTAGTAGTAGTAGTAGTAGTAGTAGTAGTAGTAGTAGTAGTAGTAGTAGTAGTAGTAGTAGTAGTAGTAGTAGTAGTAGTAGTAGTAGTAGTAGTAGTAGTAGTAGTAGTAGTAGTAGTAGTAGTAGTAGTAGTAGTAGTAGTAGTAGTAGTAGTAGTAGTAGTAGTAGTAGTAGTAGTAGTAGTAGTAGTAGTAGTAGTAGTAGTAGTAGTAGTAGTAGTAGTAGTAGTAGTAGTAGTAGTAGTAGTAGTAGTAGTAGTAGTAGTAGTAGTAGTAGTAGTAGTAGTAGTAGTAGTAGTAGTAGTAGTAGTAGTAGTAGTAGTAGTAGTAGTAGTAGTAGTAGTAGTAGTAGTAGTAGTAGTAGTAGTAGTAGTAGTAGTAGTAGTAGTAGTAGTAGTAGTAGTAGTAGTAGTAGTAGTAGTAGTAGTAGTAGTAGTAGTAGTAGTAGTAGTAGTAGTAGTAGTAGTAGTAGTAGTAGTAGTAGTAGTAGTAGTAGTAGTAGTAGTAGTAGTAGTAGTAGTAGTAGTAGTAGTAGTAGTAGTAGTAGTAGTAGTAGTAGTAGTAGTAGTAGTAGTAGTAGTAGTAGTAGTAGTAGTAGTAGTAGTAGTAGTAGTAGTAGTAGTAGTAGTAGTAGTAGTAGTAGTAGTAGTAGTAGTAGTAGTAGTAGTAGTAGTAGTAGTAGTAGTAGTAGTAGTAGTAGTAGTAGTAGTAGTAGTAGTAGTAGTAGTAGTAGTAGTAGTAGTAGTAGTAGTAGTAGTAGTAGTAGTAGTAGTAGTAGTAGTAGTAGTAGTAGTAGTAGTAGTAGTAGTAGTAGTAGTAGTAGTAGTAGTAGTAGTAGTAGTAGTAGTAGTAGTAGTAGTAGTAGTAGTAGTAGTAGTAGTAGTAGTAGTAGTAGTAGTAGTAGTAGTAGTAGTAGTAGTAGTAGTAGTAGTAGTAGTAGTAGTAGTAGTAGTAGTAGTAGTAGTAGTAGTAGTAGTAGTAGTAGTAGTAGTAGTAGTAGTAGTAGTAGTAGTAGTAGTAGTAGTAGTAGTAGTAGTAGTAGTAGTAGTAGTAGTAGTAGTAGTAGTAGTAGTAGTAGTAGTAGTAGTAGTAGTAGTAGTAGTAGTAGTAGTAGTAGTAGTAGTAGTAGTAGTAGTAGTAGTAGTAGTAGTAGTAGTAGTAGTAGTAGTAGTAGTAGTAGTAGTAGTAGTAGTAGTAGTAGTAGTAGTAGTAGTAGTAGTAGTAGTAGTAGTAGTAGTAGTAGTAGTAGTAGTAGTAGTAGTAGTAGTAGTAGTAGTAGTAGTAGTAGTAGTAGTAGTAGTAGTAGTAGTAGTAGTAGTAGTAGTAGTAGTAGTAGTAGTAGTAGTAGTAGTAGTAGTAGTAGTAGTAGTAGTAGTAGTAGTAGTAGTAGTAGTAGTAGTAGTAGTAGTAGTAGTAGTAGTAGTAGTAGTAGTAGTAGTAGTAGTAGTAGTAGTAGTAGTAGTAGTAGTAGTAGTAGTAGTAGTAGTAGTAGTAGTAGTAGTAGTAGTAGTAGTAGTAGTAGTAGTAGTAGTAGTAGTAGTAGTAGTAGTAGTAGTAGTAGTAGTAGTAGTAGTAGTAGTAGTAGTAGTAGTAGTAGTAGTAGTAGTAGTAGTAGTAGTAGTAGTAGTAGTAGTAGTAGTTGTAGTAGTAGTAGTAGTAGTAGTAGTAGTAGTAGTAGTAGTAGTAGTAGTAGTAGTAGTAGTAGTAGTAGTAGTAGTAGTAGTAGTAGTAGTAGTAGTAGTAGTAGTAGTAGTAGTAGTAGTAGTAGTAGTAGTAGTAGTAGTAGTAGTAGTAGTAGTAGTAGTAGTAGTAGTAGTAGTAGTAGTAGTAGTAGTAGTAGTAGTAGTAGTAGTAGTAGTAGTAGTAGTAGTAGTAGTAGTAGTAGTAGTAGTAGTAGTAGTAGTAGTAGTAGTAGTAGTAGTAGTAGTAGTAGTAGTAGTAGTAGTAGTAGTAGTAGTAGTAGTAGTAGTAGTAGTAGTAGTAGTAGTAGTAGTAGTAGTAGTAGTAGTAGTAGTAGTAGTAGTAGTAGTAGTTTAGTAGTAGTAGTAGTAGTAGTAGTAGTAGTAGTAGTAGTAGTAGTAGTAGTAGTAGTAGTAGTAGTAGTAGTAGTAGTAGTAGTAGTAGTAGTAGTAGTAGTAGTAGTAGTAGTAGTAGTAGTAGTAGTAGTAGTAGTAGTAGTAGTAGTAGTAGTAGTAGTAGTAGTAGTAGTAGTAGTAGTAGTAGTAGTAGTAGTAGTAGTAGTAGTAGTAGTAGTAGTAGTAGTAGTAGTAGTAGTAGTAGTAGTAGTAGTAGTAGTAGTAGTAGTAGTAGTAGTAGTAGTAGTAGTAGTAGTAGTAGTAGTAGTAGTAGTAGTAGTAGTAGTAGTAGTAGTAGTAGTAGTAGTAGTAGTAGTAGTAGTAGTAGTAGTAGTAGTAGTAGTAGTAGTAGTAGTAGTAGTAGTAGTAGTAGTAGTAGTAGTAGTAGTAGTAGTAGTAGTAGTAGTAGTAGTAGTAGTAGTAGTAGTAGTAGTAGTAGTAGTAGTAGTAGTAGTAGTAGTAGTAGTAGTAGTAGTAGTAGTAGTAGTAGTAGTAGTAGTAGTAGTAGTAGTAGTAGTAGTAGTAGTAGTAGTAGTAGTAGTAGTAGTAGTAGTAGTAGTAGTAGTAGTAGTAGTAGTAGTAGTAGTAGTAGTAGTAGTAGTAGTAGTAGTAGTAGTAGTAGTAGTAGTAGTAGTAGTAGTAGTAGTAGTAGTAGTAGTAGTAGTAGTAGTAGTAGTAGTAGTAGTAGTAGTAGTAGTAGTAGTAGTAGTAGTAGTAGTAGTAGTAGTAGTAGTAGTAGTAGTAGTAGTAGTAGTAGTAGTAGTAGTAGTATAGTAGTAGTAGTAGTAGTAGTAGTAGTAGTAGTAGTAGTAGTAGTAGTAGTAGTAGTAGTAGTAGTAGTAGTAGTAGTAGTAGTAGTAGTAGTAGTAGTAGTAGTAGTAGTAGTAGTAGTAGTAGTAGTAGTAGTAGTAGTAGTAGTAGTAGTAGTAGTAGTAGTAGTAGTAGTAGTAGTAGTAGTAGTAGTAGTAGTAGTAGTAGTAGTAGTAGTAGTAGTAGTAGTAGTAGTAGTAGTAGTAGTAGTAGTAGTAGTAGTAGTAGTAGTAGTAGTAGTAGTAGTAGTAGTAGTAGTAGTAGTAGTAGTAGTAGTAGTAGTAGTAGTAGTAGTAGTAGTAGTAGTAGTAGTAGTAGTAGTAGTAGTAGTAGTAGTAGTAGTAGTAGTAGTAGTAGTAGTA
>CM060962.1:254070646-254160646 GCA_030765045.1 Tenodera sinensis
TTTTGTTTCATATTTACTCACGTTGTGTATTATTTAGTGCTTTTAAATAATTAAAAGACGCCGCTGACCATGAATCAAAGAGCAGTCAGCGCGTCTTGACTCTCGTAACGTATCATTAGTGTGTCAACAGAGCTAATTAATGCTACAACCCGTAATCCAGTTTCACTCACTTCTGAGCAAATATGCGCAAATTTATGGGCATGCATTGGTTGCTGATAATTCCTACCGCATACATTTCTGTCTTATTTGCTTAGAAACGCCTTTACCAACCAAGAAAGTACTAATGTGCGACGTCAAACAACTTTTCCAAAAACATGACATGCTACCAAATTATGTTATAGAATAATTATACGTTTATGACAAGTACTGACATTTTAAGCTGGAAAAAAATTATTTTCTCAAGAAAGATTGCAGACAGACTCCAAATTTCCTTTCATCTTAATAGCAACTTCCTTGCAAGGCATAACGCGAAGTAAGCTCGTAATTGGCTGAACAGAATTTAATGCCCAGGTTCAAATCCCGTGGGGGATCACTTCTTATAGGAAGTTTTCGTAGTTTCCCTCATCGCCAAAGTAAATACCAGATTGTATATATAATACTGCCTTAAGTCTAAAACAATGCTAAAAAAATGTAATGTATTGCACTCATATGACTTTCTCCACTCTGTACTAACCATTCTTACAAACTCTTATTCTTCTATCTTCTTCGTGTTAGTTGAGATAAGCATTTGCAGAAATTACCTTATTGCTCGTTTTCTTGCACGTGCAATGGGAATATGGGAATACAGTAGGCTATGGGTGATAGTCGAATCTTTTAAAGCTTTCAAACTCCGTTTTCTTTGCAAGGCTAACGTATAAAAAACTGAATAACGATGTTCCTTTTGAAAAAAGTAGAAGTATTGCAAAAGCCACATAAATAATAATGAATATCTCGAAATGGTTCACTCTACAAATAAATTAATTTAGACATCAGTTGTGTGTTTTAGTAAGATCTACATTTTTTGTAGAGTAGGATTTTGTCTATCTCTTACGATTTTACCAGTTGGCAAAGGTCATTCAGAGTAAATAGGACTTCATGGTATATAGCCAGAAAATTCAAGATACACATTTCATTTCTCATAAAAATATCTCAAACATATGGCATTTTAATCAAAATCGTTAGAGCCATTTTCAAGAAAATAACAATTTTCCAAAAATTGTTCATGTAAAGGGCAGTTTAGGGTGGAGCAATTTTCTTCAAAATATTCGTGTCGCATTCCTGAAAAACATTAAACATAAATACCAACTTTGGTTTTTAACCGACTTTTCATTTCTGAGTTATGCTGTCCACTGTCCACAGACTGACACACACACACACACACACACACACACACACACACACACACACACACACACACACACACACACACACACACGGACCTTTTTCTAAAAATGCTTATTTTTATTCGGGGAGCTTCGAAACATATATTTCCGGTGAAATCTCGACATTGAATTTTTAGGTGGAATACAATGCTTCCTCTACTTTAAATGTAGTAGAGAAAGTAAAAATTAATAGCGATGTTCCACTTGACAAGTAGAACTTACTCAAATAACGAGGAATATCTCCGAAATAGTTCACTCTACAAAAAAATTTATTCAGACATAAACTGTGAGTTTTAGCAAGATCTATATTTTTGTATAGTAAGAATTGGGGTGTCTCTTATGGCTTATCACCTTATCAGTTATGCAAAAGTCATCTAGAGTAAATAGAACTTCATGGGCTATAGTCAGAAAATTGAACATATGCATTTCATTTGTCATAAATGTATCTCACACATATGGCATGTTAATCAAAATCGTTAGAGCCGTTTTCAAGAAAATCAAAATTTTCGAAAAATTTTCCATGTAAAGGGTAGTTTAGGGTGGAGCAATTTTCTCCAAAACCTTATGTCGCATCCTTAAAGGACATTAAACTTAAATACTAACTTTGGTTTTTAACCAATTTTTCGTCTTTTAGTTGTGCTGTCCACAGATTGACAAACACACAGATCCACACGGACCTTTTTCTAAAAATGTTTTTCTTTTTTTTATTCAGGGGCAACAAATATGTTTTCCGTGAAATCTTGACATCAAATTTTTGGGTGGAATGCAATACTTCCCCTACTTTACTAAACGTAGTAGAGTAGGTAATAAAATTGATAATAGTAACGAAGCGCTGCCACCTATCCACAGGTAATGAAAGCAGGTACCCTAATTCCATCTGCCTGGCACCTATAGAAGCAGAGACACGTTGCCTAGCACTAAGCTCCCTGTGACGAGGCAAGATGGCATGAGGCCTAGAGGGTTAATTCTCCGCTCCTAACAGTGCGCTAGGACACAAAGTTATTACATACGACGCAAAATGCGCAAAGGGGAAAAATAATACATAGTTAATAACTGTGGTGGGCATACAGGCAATTTAACGTACTTACATACTCCAGAAATTATAAGGGGCATTTCTACATACCAATATCAATGATCCCAAATATACCCTTAGAATTACAAAATAATTAAACTCCAGTGTAATTTTAATTATTTGTTTTTCTGTACCTAAGATAGAGATAGCATCACGTTCAAAAAATAATTATATGACTTTCTCTACCCAATGTCCTTCATTTTGATACCTTTTCAACAAATTGCTCTTATTTTTCAACCTACTTCATATAATTGGGATAAACGTTTCCAAAAAGGCTTCACTACAAATGTCACTGTAGGTACAAGGGAGTACAGGAGGCTAATTCCATAGCCCAGTCTATAAAAACAGGATACTGGCGCATAACCTTCGTATGATATTTTGCACTTCATAAAATGTGTGATGAAGTAATGGAAAATTCAAACTCATAGCAACAAATATCTCGGTAAATGATACAAAACAATTTTGGCATAAACTGTACGTTTTAACGAGATTTGCGTTTATCATTTAATATCTTTTCTGATTTACTATATATGGGGTACTAAACATTTTGAACGATTTTATAAGGCTGAATTTTCATCAATATTAATATAAATAAACCATGATACCACCACTTGAAAAGGAAAAGAGGGAAGTTTGAAGTCTTGTATTCATCTTAGGCGCATTTGATGTATGCACCACGTAGTACAATAAGGCCAGTTCAGCCAGTGATCCCATGCATGCCACACCCTCTAAGGTAGATCTTGTGTGATATTCTCGATGGCTGCACCAACGTCGCTGGAAGTGCAGCGATGTAAACACTATCCTTGATGTAACAACACAGGAAGAAATCATACCTTTAAGGACAGGTCTACCAGTGGCCATGTGTAGAAGGTGTTGCCATAAAACTGATGACCTAAAATTCTACCAAACTGCTAGCCACTTTGCTGAATCATCAGGCTGCAGTTTTTGTACCAGCTGTAGGTAATTTGTACCGGAATAACGCCATTCGCTTCCGACCATTTTTCCACTCTGTTGATGATGACATCTACAACTTAATCTGCGTAGCGGTTTTTAGTGCTCCGTTTAAAGCTTTCACGGACTCTGTCAATAATTTCTTCATCGTTTCATCATCGACCTTCCCCGCGACCTTTCCCTTGATGACAGATACATCCTTTGTGGCGAAATTGTGCATGCCACTTTCGGATTGACGACGCGGCAGCCGCAGCAGATCCAAATTGTCTTCAAAGCGCCCGGCAAACCGCTATAACATTGTCTATTGGCACAAATTTGAGCACACACTAGCTACGACCGGTTCGTAAAGCAGTCATTTTTTCCAAAAAGAGTATAAAGAACTCTCACTACATTAAAAATGAAAATCGGGTGTACGACACCAAGCTTCAAGCTTCCTTCCTTCAAATGTTCGCACGACAATTTATTTACCTTTAGTATTGGTGAAAATACAGCCTTATGAAATCGTCCAATGATTCCTATAAACATGTATGTTAAGACATCGTTCTGAATGAAGAGAACCTCACAGGTTACCTTCAAAAACTTCAGATATGCATTTATTAATCATTTACATATAATTAGTATTTTAATTAAAATCGTTGGAGCCATTTCTGAAAAAACAATCTCATGTGTTATATTCACATAACCTTCCTTACCCTTTCTTCAACTATGCTTCCAAACGTTTATTCTTCTATCTACTTTATGTTAATCGAGATAAACATTTTAGGAACCATTTTATTACACATTTCCTTTAAAGCGCAGTCAGAATAGGCGAATACAGTATGGTTCAGTGACAGATCTTTTCAGGGCTGGTCGCTTTGTGATGGGTTTGAAAATATGTTCTCTTTGTATAGTCAGGAAAGGAAAAAGCAAAAAGAAAGGACTTCCCATTTGAGAAAAATATAAATATTTGAACATTCAAACCAATAATAAGGAATATTTCGGAAATGTTTAATTCCACAACAAAAAAACAACAAAATTGACACGAACTGTATGCTTTAACGAGATGTTTTTTTATTTTTGTCACTTGCTTGGAAGACGTTGAACTTAAATACCAAGCTTTTCGTTTTTGAGTTATGATTTTTAGGATAAATACGTATACACACATTGACACACAGAGATATTTTTCTAAGAATTCTTTTTTTATATTCAGGGTCTCAAAGCTTGCATTTCTGGTGAAATCTTGGCATAGAAATTTTGCGTGGAACACAATACTTCCTCTACTTACTCTTGGTACGTAGTAAAGAAAGTAAAAGAAAATAAACTGCGTGTTTGAACGATATCTACATTTTTTCTGTAGTAAGTCTTACGGGTTGCCAGTTATGCAAAAGTCATTCAAAACGAAGAGAGCTGTAAAGACTGTTCCCAAAATATGTTATATATTTGTTACGAAAATATCTTAAACATGTGGTATTTTAATAAAAATTGTTAGCACCATTTTTGATAAAATAATAATTTTCGAAAAATATTTCATACAAACAGCAATTTGGGGTGGAGGGATTTTCCTTTGATCTTTGAGCCGCACCCTTGGGAATTTTCTCTAAAAAACTTCATGTCGCATCTTTCCATGAAGCTCAACTTAAACACCGTTGTTTGTATTTATCTGAGTTTTCGTTTCTTGGTTATTCTATTTATGGGGCGCCGTGGCCGAGCGGTTAAAACGTCCGCCTATCAATAAGGTGGCTAGGATTCGATCCCAGGGACCCGCATGTGCTAATCGTGATGGACGAAGCGGCGTCTGGACGGGATTACTCCGGGTTCTCCGGTTTCTCCCGCCACTCATTCCACGAACTGCTCCATCATCACTTTTCATTCATCCATTTCGCCTGCATTTCATATCATCCTCTCCCTCAGTCTCATACCTGATGCTGGGCTGACCCTCCGCTTCCAGGTCTTCACTCTGTCCAGTCCTAGGTTCGTCTGCTCCCCAATAGGCATCTGACCCTAGGCACAGGCTTCAAAGTCCTAAGGGGAGGGTAAGTCTTCCATACGGGGAGGGTAATCAGATGAAGAAGATGAAGAAGAAGAACAAGAACAAGAACAAGAAGAAGAACAAGAAGAAGAACAAGAAGAAGAACAAGAAGAAGAACAAAACAAGAAGAATAAGAACAAGAAGAAGAAGAACAAGAAGAAGAACAAGAAGAAGAAGAAGAGTTGTCGTGCACAGACGTACGCACGGAACTTTTTGCTAAAAATGCTTTAGGGGGACGTTTAGTTGGCCTGAAAATATGCATTTGCGACCAAATCTAGATATTGTATTTTTGAGAAAAATACGCTACTACTTCTATCTAAAAAAGGGTTTTTTTCTAAGAAAAACAAATTATACATACACAGTGTTATCTATCAATTTGACTGTCAGCCTCTCTGTGCGTGCATATGTAGATAGTTCTCTTTGTAAACTGCACACACTCTTCCGAACCTTGTTTGAACCACTCAGAGATTGCTGCCACCTGTCTGAAAAACTAAGCCATACATTTCCTTTGTGTTTCTGGAAAAACCAATATCCGGCTGGATCGAGACGAGGATCCATGATTGACTCACAAGCCGCTGGAACCCCATTGCGAACCTGCTCAAGACTTGCAAAAGACTCGAATGTATGACAGCATCTTAGCGAAATCACTCACCTTTGCAGTATGGGGATAGCGTATTTGCTTCTGACTTTCAAAGCGGAGGACCCGAGTTCCAGTTGTGGTTGGGATAAGTTGCCTGGATTACTATTTGTCCCTGACGGCTTTCCGTTGTCCAAGATAAATGTCAAGTAACTCTCAGCTCATTGGGATCTATACTCATTTGGCCATGATTCCACCATTTTATTTTGCTTCTCTTCAGACCAAAGTCAAAACAGGCCAAATACGTTTAAGAAATACATCATTACAGATACATGTTTCCTGTAGGAAGTTTTTGTCGGTCGCTAGGTCTTTGAGTTACATACAATTCAACAAGAACAAGCAGCATTCTAGCTAGACTACCTCCGTAGCGTAGTTGGTTACGCGGAGGACCCGGGTTCGATCCCCGGTACCAACATTGGGGGGGGGAGGTTTGGCATAGGGTGCACTCAGCCTCGTTAGGTCCCGGGGAGACCAATTGAGGGGCTACTTGATGGAGAAGTAGCGGCTCCAGGTCGAGAAGGCCGTATAACTGGCCGGGAGGGCTCGGGGCGCTGACCACGTCCCACCCTCCAGTACTGCACCCCACCAATGACGCCTGTAGTGGGCAGAGGTGGGGGACGCAGCGACTGGGTGGCAAGCCTTGGCCCTTCATGGGCTGTTGCGCATTAGCATTCTAGCTGTTCACGAAGCACTCAACATTTGCGTTCTTTCGTCATAAAATGGTTTCTTAAAATAGTTCAAGCGGTTTTATTCAGAAAACAATGACTCAGTGATAACTAGCTCCGCTACAGAAAGGCGATTTTTGTGCCTAAGCCCCTGGCGGAGCACCCCCCCCCCAGGGGATGGATGAGGCGCATGGATCCGAAGGGCGGCCGGAAAGTTTCCACGACAGAGCAGAGGGCGGGGTCCCTACATTTTCCCAGTTAGAAGCACCACTGTGGAGGCTCCCACCCCTTCGGGTTCGTACTTCCAAGGGGAGCGTGGTACAAGGAGACCGCCCCCCCCCTCTCGGGCTTGTATCATCACATGGGGCCCCGGAAACCAGCACGCTCGCCTTCTAATCCACAAGACCAGATCTCCAAAGCTCATATGTTTACCCTGCCATGCTGCTCCGCTACGCTCGCCGACGCTTCCAACCCTGAAAGAAACCTAACGGGATGAAAGGTGAAACGAAATGATTATCGTAATAAAAGAGAGAGGGAGGAAATTCGGAGGACATGGAAATCCTTTCCAGCAGTCGCCTAGCGACCCTGGAAACCTCCGAAAAAACCATGACCAGGGATCGAACCCATGAGCTCCCGAGTGCGGGCCACAGACATTAACACCTGAGTCAACCCGCTCGGTTGATGGCGAAGCTTTTCCGTGTAAAGGATTGTTCGCAATGGGGCAAGTTTACCGAACGTTTTCCCTAGATACAGCTACCTACATTACTAATGAAATTACCTGCTTACCCATATATAAATTTTTGGCTTGTGATGCTCACAGAAATATCCACAAATTTCTCTTTTTTTTCTGTTTACTTGGTTCTTTTGAAAGAGCAGATCACAAAACATGTGTTTGGGTGAAATCTCGATATTGACGGGGCCCCAATGACCAAGTTGTCGACGGGCCCTTAAACCCGACACACTCACTCACTCACTCACTCGATATTGACCCCATTACTCCTCTCTTTGTGTATTAGCAGAGGGAAAATAAAACACCGCCTTTTTCTGTTCCTGTAATGAGCGCTATGAGACGACGCGTTGTTTGGAATGACTTCAGCACAACTTTTTGCTATATTTTTCTCCGGCTTTTAAGGGCAGGAGATCTCGAGATTGCTTTAATTCCATCTCTGCTCGACATATGGAGTAAAAACATGGCGATCGATGTAAATCGTTATCAGGAATATCTTCTACTATACATATATGACCGGCTGGGACCGTGAGAACAGACGCTCTAAGTGTAACATGCATATCCTTCTAACTCAGGGAGCATAGTAGTAGTAGTAGTAGTAGTAGTAGTAGTAGTAGTAGTAGTAGTAGTAGTAGTAGTAGTAGTAGTAGTAGTAGTAGTAGTAGTAGTAGTAGTAGTAGTAGTAGTAGTAGTAGTAGTAGTAGTAGTAGTAGTAGTAGTAGTAGTAGTAGTAGTAGTAGTAGTAGTAGTAGTAGTAGTAGTAGTAGTAGTAGTAGTAGTAGTAGTAGTAGTAGTAGTAGTAGTAGTAGTAGTAGTAGTAGTAGTAGTAGTAGTAGTAGTAGTAGTAGTAGTAGTAGTAGTAGTAGTAGTAGTAGTAGTAGTAGTAGTAGTAGTAGTAGTAGTAGTAGTAGTAGTAGTAGTAGTAGTAGTAGTAGTAGTAGTAGTAGTAGTAGTAGTAGTAGTAGTAGTAGTAGTAGTAGTAGTAGTAGTAGTAGTAGTAGTAGTAGTAGTAGTAGTAGTAGTAGTAGTAGTAGTAGTAGTAGTAGTAGTAGTAGTAGTAGTAGTAGTAGTAGTAGTAGTAGTAGTAGTAGTAGTAGTAGTAGTAGTAGTAGTAGTAGTAGTAGTAGTAGTAGTAGTAGTAGTAGTAGTAGTAGTAGTAGTAGTAGTAGTAGTAGTAGTAGTAGTAGTAGTAGTAGTAGTAGTAGTAGTAGTAGTAGTAGTAGTAGTAGTAGTAGTAGTAGTAGTAGTAGTAGTAGTAGTAGTAGTAGTAGTAGTAGTAGTAGTAGTAGTAGTAGTAGTAGTAGTAGTAGTAGTAGTAGTAGTAGTAGTAGTAGTAGTAGTAGTAGTAGTAGTAGTAGTAGTAGTAGTAGTAGTAGTAGTAGTAGTAGTAGTAGTAGTAGTAGTAGTAGTAGTAGTAGTAGTAGTAGTAGTAGTAGTAGTAGTAGTAGTAGTAGTAGTAGTAGTAGTAGTAGTAGTAGTAGTAGTAGTAGTAGTAGTAGTAGTAGTAGTAGTAGTAGTAGTAGTAGTAGTAGTAGTAGTAGTAGTAGTAGTAGTAGTAGTAGTAGTAGTAGTAGTAGTAGTAGTAGTAGTAGTAGTAGTAGTAGTAGTAGTAGTAGTAGTAGTAGTAGTAGTAGTAGTAGTAGTAGTAGTAGTAGTAGTAGTAGTAGTAGTAGTAGTAGTAGTAGTAGTAGTAGTAGTAGTAGTAGTAGTAGTAGTAGTAGTAGTAGTAGTAGTAGTAGTAGTAGTAGTAGTAGTAGTAGTAGTAGTAGTAGTAGTAGTAGTAGTAGTAGTAGTAGTAGTAGTAGTAGTAGTAGTAGTAGTAGTAGTAGTAGTAGTAGTAGTAGTAGTAGTAGTAGTAGTAGTAGTAGTAGTAGTAGTAGTAGTAGTAGTAGTAGTAGTAGTAGTAGTAGTAGTAG
Source organism: Tenodera sinensis (assembly GCA_030765045.1). NCBI lineage: Eukaryota > Metazoa > Arthropoda > Insecta > Mantodea > Mantidae > Tenodera > Tenodera sinensis. The sequence goes on from CM060962.1 coordinate 254,079,984, forward strand.
TAGTAGTAGTAGTAGTAGTAGTAGTAGTAGTAGTAGTAGTAGTAGTAGTAGTAGTAGTAGTAGTAGTAGTAGTAGTAGTAGTAGTAGTAGTAGTAGTAGTAGTAGTAGTAGTAGTAGTAGTAGTAGTAGTAGTAGTAGTAGTAGTAGTAGTAGTAGTAGTAGTAGTAGTAGTAGTAGTAGTAGTAGTAGTAGTAGTAGTAGTAGTAGTAGTAGTAGTAGTAGTAGTAGTAGTAGTAGTAGTAGTAGTAGTAGTAGTAGTAGTAGTAGTAGTAGTAGTAGTAGTAGTAGTAGTAGTAGTAGTAGTAGTAGTAGTAGTAGTAGTAGTAGTAGTAGTAGTAGTAGTAGTAGTAGTAGTAGTAGTAGTAGTAGTAGTAGTAGTAGTAGTAGTAGTAGTAGTAGTAGTAGTAGTAGTAGTAGTAGTAGTAGTAGTAGTAGTAGTAGTAGTAGTAGTAGTAGTAGTAGTAGTAGTAGTAGTAGTAGTAGTAGTAGTAGTAGTAGTAGTAGTAGTAGTAGTAGTAGTAGTAGTAGTAGTAGTAGTAGTAGTAGTAGTAGTAGTAGTAGTAGTAGTAGTAGTAGTAGTAGTAGTAGTAGTAGTAGTAGTAGTAGTAGTAGTAGTAGTAGTAGTAGTAGTAGTAGTAGTAGTAGTAGTAGTAGTAGTAGTAGTAGTAGTAGTAGTAGTAGTAGTAGTAGTAGTAGTAGTAGTAGTAGTAGTAGTAGTAGTAGTAGTAGTAGTAGTAGTAGTAGTAGTAGTAGTAGTAGTAGTAGTAGTAGTAGTAGTAGTAGTAGTAGTAGTAGTAGTAGTAGTAGTAGTAGTAGTAGTAGTAGTAGTAGTAGTAGTAGTAGTAGTAGTAGTAGTAGTAGTAGTAGTAGTAGTAGTAGTAGTAGTAGTAGTAGTAGTAGTAGTAGTAGTAGTAGTAGTAGTAGTAGTAGTAGTAGTAGTAGTAGTAGTAGTAGTAGTAGTAGTAGTAGTAGTAGTAGTAGTAGTAGTAGTAGTAGTAGTAGTAGTAGTAGTAGTAGTAGTAGTAGTAGTAGTAGTAGTAGTAGTAGTAGTAGTAGTAGTAGTAGTAGTAGTAGTAGTAGTAGTAGTAGTAGTAGTAGTAGTAGTAGTAGTAGTAGTAGTAGTAGTAGTAGTAGTAGTAGTAGTAGTAGTAGTAGTAGTAGTAGTAGTAGTAGTAGTAGTAGTAGTAGTAGTAGTAGTAGTAGTAGTAGTAGTAGTAGTAGTAGTAGTAGTAGTAGTAGTAGTAGTAGTAGTAGTAGTAGTAGTAGTAGTAGTAGTAGTAGTAGTAGTAGTAGTAGTAGTAGTAGTAGTAGTAGTAGTAGTAGTAGTAGTAGTAGTAGTAGTAGTAGTAGTAGTAGTAGTAGTAGTAGTAGTAGTAGTAGTAGTAGTAGTAGTAGTAGTAGTAGTAGTAGTAGTAGTAGTAGTAGTAGTAGTAGTAGTAGTAGTAGTAGTAGTAGTAGTAGTAGTAGTAGTAGTAGTAGTAGTAGTAGTAGTAGTAGTAGTAGTAGTAGTAGTAGTAGTAGTAGTAGTAGTAGTAGTAGTAGTAGTAGTAGTAGTAGTAGTAGTAGTAGTAGTAGTAGTAGTAGTAGTAGTAGTAGTAGTAGTAGTAGTAGTAGTAGTAGTAGTAGTAGTAGTAGTAGTAGTAGTAGTAGTAGTAGTAGTAGTAGTAGTAGTAGTAGTAGTAGTAGTAGTAGTAGTAGTAGTAGTAGTAGTAGTAGTAGTAGTAGTAGTAGTAGTAGTAGTAGTAGTAGTAGTAGTAGTAGTAGTAGTAGTAGTAGTAGTAGTAGTAGTAGTAGTAGTAGTAGTAGTAGTAGTAGTAGTAGTAGTAGTAGTAGTAGTAGTAGTAGTAGTAGTAGTAGTAGTAGTAGTAGTAGTAGTAGTAGTAGTAGTAGTAGTAGTAGTAGTAGTAGTAGTAGTAGTAGTAGTAGTAGTAGTAGTAGTAGTAGTAGTAGTAGTAGTAGTAGTAGTAGTAGTAGTAGTAGTAGTAGTAGTAGTAGTAGTAGTAGTAGTAGTAGTAGTAGTAGTAGTAGTAGTAGTAGTAGTAGTAGTAGTAGTAGTAGTAGTAGTAGTAGTAGTAGTAGTAGTAGTAGTAGTAGTAGTAGTAGTAGTAGTAGTAGTAGTAGTAGTAGTAGTAGTAGTAGTAGTAGTAGTAGTAGTAGTAGTAGTAGTAGTAGTAGTAGTAGTAGTAGTAGTAGTAGTAGTAGTAGTAGTAGTAGTAGTAGTAGTAGTAGTAGTAGTAGTAGTAGTAGTAGTAGTAGTAGTAGTAGTAGTAGTAGTAGTAGTAGTAGTAGTAGTAGTAGTAGTAGTAGTAGTAGTAGTAGTAGTAGTAGTAGTAGTAGTAGTAGTAGTAGTAGTAGTAGTAGTAGTAGTAGTAGTAGTAGTAGTAGTAGTAGTAGTAGTAGTAGTAGTAGTAGTAGTAGTAGTAGTAGTAGTAGTAGTAGTAGTAGTAGTAGTAGTAGTAGTAGTAGTAGTAGTAGTAGTAGTAGTAGTAGTAGTAGTAGTAGTAGTAGTAGTAGTAGTAGTAGTAGTAGTAGTAGTAGTAGTAGTAGTAGTAGTAGTAGTAGTAGTAGTAGTAGTAGTAGTAGTAGTAGTAGTAGTAGTAGTAGTAGTAGTAGTAGTAGTAGTAGTAGTAGTAGTAGTAGTAGTAGTAGTAGTAGTAGTAGTAGTAGTAGTAGTAGTAGTAGTAGTAGTAGTAGTAGTAGTAGTAGTAGTAGTAGTAGTAGTAGTAGTAGTAGTAGTAGTAGTAGTAGTAGTAGTAGTAGTAGTAGTAGTAGTAGTAGTAGTAGTAGTAGTAGTAGTAGTAGTAGTAGTAGTAGTAGTAGTAGTAGTAGTAGTAGTAGTAGTAGTAGTAGTAGTAGTAGTAGTAGTAGTAGTAGTAGTAGTAGTAGTAGTAGTAGTAGTAGTAGTAGTAGTAGTAGTAGTAGTAGTAGTAGTAGTAGTAGTAGTAGTAGTAGTAGTAGTAGTAGTAGTAGTAGTAGTAGTAGTAGTAGTAGTAGTAGTAGTAGTAGTAGTAGTAGTAGTAGTAGTAGTAGTAGTAGTAGTAGTAGTAGTAGTAGTAGTAGTAGTAGTAGTAGTAGTAGTAGTAGTAGTAGTAGTAGTAGTAGTAGTAGTAGTAGTAGTAGTAGTAGTAGTAGTAGTAGTAGTAGTAGTAGTAGTAGTAGTAGTAGTAGTAGTAGTAGTAGTAGTAGTAGTAGTAGTAGTAGTAGTAGTAGTAGTAGTAGTAGTAGTAGTAGTAGTAGTAGTAGTAGTAGTAGTAGTAGTAGTAGTAGTAGTAGTAGTAGTAGTAGTAGTAGTAGTAGTAGTAGTAGTAGTAGTAGTAGTAGTAGTAGTAGTAGTAGTAGTAGTAGTAGTAGTAGTAGTAGTAGTAGTAGTAGTAGTAGTAGTAGTAGTAGTAGTAGTAGTAGTAGTAGTAGTAGTAGTAGTAGTAGTAGTAGTAGTAGTAGTAGTAGTAGTAGTAGTAGTAGTAGTAGTAGTAGTAGTAGTAGTAGTAGTAGTAGTAGTAGTAGTAGTAGTAGTAGTAGTAGTAGTAGTAGTAGTAGTAGTAGTAGTAGTAGTAGTAGTAGTAGTAGTAGTAGTAGTAGTAGTAGTAGTAGTAGTAGTAGTAGTAGTAGTAGTAGTAGTAGTAGTAGTAGTAGTAGTAGTAGTAGTAGTAGTAGTAGTAGTAGTAGTAGTAGTAGTAGTAGTAGTAGTAGTAGTAGTAGTAGTAGTAGTAGTAGTAGTAGTAGTAGTAGTAGTAGTAGTAGTAGTAGTAGTAGTAGTAGTAGTAGTAGTAGTAGTAGTAGTAGTAGTAGTAGTAGTAGTAGTAGTAGTAGTAGTAGTAGTAGTAGTAGTAGTAGTAGTAGTAGTAGTAGTAGTAGTAGTAGTAGTAGTAGTAGTAGTAGTAGTAGTAGTAGTAGTAGTAGTAGTAGTAGTAGTAGTAGTAGTAGTAGTAGTAGTAGTAGTAGTAGTAGTAGTAGTAGTAGTAGTAGTAGTAGTAGTAGTAGTAGTAGTAGTAGTAGTAGTAGTAGTAGTAGTAGTAGTAGTAGTAGTAGTAGTAGTAGTAGTAGTAGTAGTAGTAGTAGTAGTAGTAGTAGTAGTAGTAGTAGTAGTAGTAGTAGTAGTAGTAGTAGTAGTAGTAGTAGTAGTAGTAGTAGTAGTAGTAGTAGTAGTAGTAGTAGTAGTAGTAGTAGTAGTAGTAGTAGTAGTAGTAGTAGTAGTAGTAGTAGTAGTAGTAGTAGTAGTAGTAGTAGTAGTAGTAGTAGTAGTAGTAGTAGTAGTAGTAGTAGTAGTAGTAGTAGTAGTAGTAGTAGTAGTAGTAGTAGTAGTAGTAGTAGTAGTAGTAGTAGTAGTAGTAGTAGTAGTAGTAGTAGTAGTAGTAGTAGTAGTAGTAGTAGTAGTAGTAGTAGTAGTAGTAGTAGTAGTAGTAGTAGTAGTAGTAGTAGTAGTAGTAGTAGTAGTAGTAGTAGTAGTAGTAGTAGTAGTAGTAGTAGTAGTAGTAGTAGTAGTAGTAGTAGTAGTAGTAGTAGTAGTAGTAGTAGTAGTAGTAGTAGTAGTAGTAGTAGTAGTAGTAGTAGTAGTAGTAGTAGTAGTAGTAGTAGTAGTAGTAGTAGTAGTAGTAGTAGTAGTAGTAGTAGTAGTAGTAGTAGTAGTAGTAGTAGTAGTAGTAGTAGTAGTAGTAGTAGTAGTAGTAGTAGTAGTAGTAGTAGTAGTAGTAGTAGTAGTAGTAGTAGTAGTAGTAGTAGTAGTAGTAGTAGTAGTAGTAGTAGTAGTAGTAGTAGTAGTAGTAGTAGTAGTAGTAGTAGTAGTAGTAGTAGTAGTAGTAGTAGTAGTAGTAGTAGTAGTAGTAGTAGTAGTAGTAGTAGTAGTAGTAGTAGTAGTAGTAGTAGTAGTAGTAGTAGTAGTAGTAGTAGTAGTAGTAGTAGTAGTAGTAGTAGTAGTAGTAGTAGTAGTAGTAGTAGTAGTAGTAGTAGTAGTAGTAGTAGTAGTAGTAGTAGTAGTAGTAGTAGTAGTAGTAGTAGTAGTAGTAGTAGTAGTAGTAGTAGTAGTAGTAGTAGTAGTAGTAGTAGTAGTAGTAGTAGTAGTAGTAGTAGTAGTAGTAGTAGTAGTAGTAGTAGTAGTAGTAGTAGTAGTAGTAGTAGTAGTAGTAGTAGTAGTAGTAGTAGTAGTAGTAGTAGTAGTAGTAGTAGTAGTAGTAGTAGTAGTAGTAGTAGTAGTAGTAGTAGTAGTAGTAGTAGTAGTAGTAGTAGTAGTAGTAGTAGTAGTAGTAGTAGTAGTAGTAGTAGTAGTAGTAGTAGTAGTAGTAGTAGTAGTAGTAGTAGTAGTAGTAGTAGTAGTAGTAGTAGTAGTAGTAGTAGTAGTAGTAGTAGTAGTAGTAGTAGTAGTAGTAGTAGTAGTAGTAGTAGTAGTAGTAGTAGTAGTAGTAGTAGTAGTAGTAGTAGTAGTAGTAGTAGTAGTAGTAGTAGTAGTAGTAGTAGTAGTAGTAGTAGTAGTAGTAGTAGTAGTAGTAGTAGTAGTAGTAGTAGTAGTAGTAGTAGTAGTAGTAGTAGTAGTAGTAGTAGTAGTAGTAGTAGTAGTAGTAGTAGTAGTAGTAGTAGTAGTAGTAGTAGTAGTAGTAGTAGTAGTAGTAGTAGTAGTAGTAGTAGTAGTAGTAGTAGTAGTAGTAGTAGTAGTAGTAGTAGTAGTAGTAGTAGTAGTAGTAGTAGTAGTAGTAGTAGTAGTAGTAGTAGTAGTAGTAGTAGTAGTAGTAGTAGTAGTAGTAGTAGTAGTAGTAGTAGTAGTAGTAGTAGTAGTAGTAGTAGTAGTAGTAGTAGTAGTAGTAGTAGTAGTAGTAGTAGTAGTAGTAGTAGTAGTAGTAGTAGTAGTAGTAGTAGTAGTAGTAGTAGTAGTAGTAGTAGTAGTAGTAGTAGTAGTAGTAGTAGTAGTAGTAGTAGTAGTAGTAGTAGTAGTAGTAGTAGTAGTAGTAGTAGTAGTAGTAGTAGTAGTAGTAGTAGTAGTAGTAGTAGTAGTAGTAGTAGTAGTAGTAGTAGTAGTAGTAGTAGTAGTAGTAGTAGTAGTAGTAGTAGTAGTAGTAGTAGTAGTAGTAGTAGTAGTAGTAGTAGTAGTAGTAGTAGTAGTAGTAGTAGTAGTAGTAGTAGTAGTAGTAGTAGTAGTAGTAGTAGTAGTAGTAGTAGTAGTAGTAGTAGTAGTAGTAGTAGTAGTAGTAGTAGTAGTAGTAGTAGTAGTAGTAGTAGTAGTAGTAGTAGTAGTAGTAGTAGTAGTAGTAGTAGTAGTAGTAGTAGTAGTAGTAGTAGTAGTAGTAGTAGTAGTAGTAGTAGTAGTAGTAGTAGTAGTAGTAGTAGTAGTAGTAGTAGTAGTAGTAGTAGTAGTAGTAGTAGTAGTAGTAGTAGTAGTAGTAGTAGTAGTAGTAGTAGTAGTAGTAGTAGTAGTAGTAGTAGTAGTAGTAGTAGTAGTAGTAGTAGTAGTAGTAGTAGTAGTAGTAGTAGTAGTAGTAGTAGTAGTAGTAGTAGTAGTAGTAGTAGTAGTAGTAGTAGTAGTAGTAGTAGTAGTAGTAGTAGTAGTAGTAGTAGTAGTAGTAGTAGTAGTAGTAGTAGTAGTAGTAGTAGTAGTAGTAGTAGTAGTAGTAGTAGTAGTAGTAGTAGTAGTAGTAGTAGTAGTAGTAGTAGTAGTAGTAGTAGTAGTAGTAGTAGTAGTAGTAGTAGTAGTAGTAGTAGTAGTAGTAGTAGTAGTAGTAGTAGTAGTAGTAGTAGTAGTAGTAGTAGTAGTAGTAGTAGTAGTAGTAGTAGTAGTAGTAGTAGTAGTAGTAGTAGTAGTAGTAGTAGTAGTAGTAGTAGTAGTAGTAGTAGTAGTAGTAGTAGTAGTAGTAGTAGTAGTAGTAGTAGTAGTAGTAGTAGTAGTAGTAGTAGTAGTAGTAGTAGTAGTAGTAGTAGTAGTAGTAGTAGTAGTAGTAGTAGTAGTAGTAGTAGTAGTAGTAGTAGTAGTAGTAGTAGTAGTAGTAGTAGTAGTAGTAGTAGTAGTAGTAGTAGTAGTAGTAGTAGTAGTAGTAGTAGTAGTAGTAGTAGTAGTAGTAGTAGTAGTAGTAGTAGTAGTAGTAGTAGTAGTAGTAGTAGTAGTAGTAGTAGTAGTAGTAGTAGTAGTAGTAGTAGTAGTAGTAGTAGTAGTAGTAGTAGTAGTAGTAGTAGTAGTAGTAGTAGTAGTAGTAGTAGTAGTAGTAGTAGTAGTAGTAGTAGTAGTAGTAGTAGTAGTAGTAGTAGTAGTAGTAGTAGTAGTAGTAGTAGTAGTAGTAGTAGTAGTAGTAGTTTTTCATGTTTTTGTAGGCAGGGGAAAAATCTTCAAAAGACACCGCTGATCCGGCGAGTTGGGTTCCTAATGTGGTCTAGTCTTCCATGACTGTACAAGTGTTCAGAGATTAATTTGAATGCAAGACAATTATTGACAATTTCTTGTCATTTGTTATATGCAGCTTTGTCTCTTAAAACTTAATCCTCCTCCTCCTCCTACTACTATATAAGATATATATAAGATTCAAAAGTCATCAACTGTAAACAGAACTACATGGGCTGTAGCTTGTCATAAAATGACCTTAATCACAGTTCATTTTGCTCAAAATCGTTAGAGCCAGTTTCAAGAAAATCGAAATTTTCCACAAACTTTACATGTAAAGGGTAGTTTAGTTTGGGGCAATATTCACCAAAATCTTCTAGAGATTAAGCCTTAGATACATTACCCTTCAGTACCAAATAGGTTTAATAACCGACTTTTCGTTATGACACACACACTCACACACTGACACACACACACACACACACACACACACACACACAAACACACACACAAACACACACACACACTCACACACATACACACAGACTGAGAGACACACAGATAGACAGACAGACCGACCGACAGACAGATATAAATACACAATGGACCTTTTTCTAAAAATACTTTTATTGGATTAAGGGGGCTTCCAAATATACACTTTGGGTTATATCTCGAAATCGAATTTTTGAGTGGAATACAATATTTCGTCTACTTTCCAGTAGAGAAGGCAAAAAAAGGAACCTCACCATCTCCCACTTCTATAACTTTTTGGAAACATTATGTAGCAGGACCGTCTGGAAGATTAGGACTTTTCAATCGTGAAAGAATTATCGATACAAATGGTTGTTTTTAAGTTATACGCACTCATGCAGGTACACACGCGCGCGCGCGCTCACACACACACACTGTTTTATCTTTATAATAGCATAAATTTCACTCTAGGTACAAGAGTTTAATAATATTGAATATCAAAAAGCAGGACAATATGTGATGTCTTTGAAGTTCCTCTCTTTAAATGATCAATAAAATAAATCACGAGAAAAAAACGAATAGCGACTTAGAAGTTCAAAAATGTACAGGTACCGAATTGTTTGAAAATTCAAACCAACAGCAAAGATTATCTCGAAAATGATTAGTGCTTCCATCTGTTGCGTATTTTAAACAGTGGTATATCTTTTATATAAGTTTCTGGTTAACAAAATTATGAGAAATTCGCCAAATGAAGAGGAATTCACAGACCGTTCACAAAACATTCCAGATTTAAAATTGATTGAAGAGTTAATATATTAAGGCTGTTATTTTAATCAAAACCACTAAAGCCGTTTTTTATACAATCCAAAGTAGCCAAATCGCTTGAATGCGAAAGAGAGCTTAGAAGGGGGAGGGGGGAGACTTTTCTAACAAATCTCTGTCTTGCATGTGTCCTGTAAGAAGTATTTCCAAGTAATAACTACAAGTAGTTATGATGATGTACAGATGGCCTTAGTTGCATAGTCGCGTTTCATAGCATTCGTTTTTATTTGCTTCTTTAAATTGTAGCCGGAACTTAAGGTATTGAATAATGTCATACAGGATTTAGGTTATTATGATTTGGTATGCTGTTCGCACATGCACCCTGCGTGTGCGCCCGCACACGCACCCTGCGTGAGTGCGCCCGCACACGACGGTTTTCTTGCTTTTTTATTTGCTGTACCACGTACATATTACAAAAATTATATTCCTTACGAAATACACGTTTTGAGGTCCTCTGAATCCCCCCTCCGAAGGAGTGTCGCCTTGTCGTGGCGGAGGGGTTCAGTACCCGAACCAGACGGCCTAACTAAGTGTCATTTTGATTACTGGTAGGCAAGAGGTGAAGGGAAGCAAAGAACATTCCAAACGGGTAGATGAGGCTCGTTAGTCTTGGTCGACGACTCATCTAGGAGAAGAGGACTCCAAAATCAAACTCCCCCAGGGGCTCCTACTACGGTAGAGACGGGTTTGGCGTACCCGGGGCCCCGAGCCATACTCTTGATTGGGTTCCTCCAAGAGGTGAGAGGGCACCCGCCAAACGCCCAATCAACTTAGGTCCACTTTGGTGTTTGACCTCTCTCCTGATGCCTCCCTGTACACAGTCTGATGGATAACCTACGCGCGGGTTGTAGGAGGATGGGGTGACGCAAGGGGTGACTGGGTAGTCGCGTAAGTCCCAGCCCCTGGTTATCATGTAGGATCTGTGTGCGTATCCGCTGATAAAGGTCAGTCCCGGGGAGGGGCCATTGCATGAGCTGATGCACTCCTGAAGGCGATTGGGTCCCTCTGTCTATACATTGGGAGGTGAGACCCTAGGGTGAGCAAGGCCCAGGCCAGGACTCTCACCTAAGCCGGGGTGGCGCCCAGGATGTGAGCATGCCATCGGAGACATTTGCAATGGTGGAGGATATCATCGCCATGAGTTCTTTTAAAACTCAAAAAACAAAACATGCCAAAGTCAGAGAAAAGGAAGCAGCAGAGTTGAGTGGTCCTCGCTACTTAGTGATAACAAGAACAGAGGAAGGTAAAACATTCAGATCGGTGAATCCTTTCGTGATACAGAAGGGTCTCGATAAGATAGCTGGCCCAGTGAAGAACTGCACAAGATCTCGAAACGGCACGCTGCTTGTTGAATCTATTTCAGCAGCACAGGCAGCTACTATCGTAAAAGCCAACATGTTAGCGAGCTATCCGGTGCATGTAGAGATGCACAAAACGTTGAACTCCTCTCGCGGTGTTGTGAACACACGCGCATTGGCCGATATGTCCAATGATAAAGTTAAGGAGAACTTAGCAGATCAAGGTGTGATATCTGTTTATCGGGTTCAGAGAAAATATGGAGGCGAACATCTGCCTACCCGTACCCTTTTCCTTACCTTTGATCGGGTAGATCTCCCGCAAAGGATAAAGGCTGGGTACGAGGTCATTGAAGTAGGACCTTATATTCCGAGCCCGCTTAGATGTTATAAATGCCAGCGCTTTGGTCATACAAGTGACACGTGCAGTGGTAGAGCTACCTGCGAAAACTGTGGAGACATCGCCCATGACGATGACTGTACCTCACCTCCCAGTTGTACTAACTGCAGGGGAGAACATCCAGCAAACTCCCGAGAATGTCCCCGTTATATGGAGGAAAGAGCTATACAGGAGATCCGGGTTAGAGAGAAGGTGTCCTTCTCAGAAGCCCGTAAGCTCTTACGTTTGCGCCAGCCCTCTATCCCGAACTCCGGTACCTATAGCTCGGTTACGGCTAAACTAGTACAACGTCGGGAAATCGCAACTCAAACTAGCGATATAAACGGGGCAACAATATCAGATAAAGTTCTCGTAGCTAGGTCACGTCCAAAGCGTTTGACATCAGCTAAGTCCGCTAAAGCATCTACAAGCACCGAAGTTCAATCCAACAGATCAGGAAGGTCACCAACAGAGAAGCCAACCTCGACAAGTAGGGTCTACTTGCATGCGATGCTTCACCGATCAAGTTTGAAACGCAGTACAAAAGATCTGATTTCCTCAAAGAGAGTAAGGTTTCTCCCAAAACATCAAAGGGAAAGAAAAATCCAAAGTCATCTCCTAGGAGATCCTCTTCAGAGGAATCCTCTGGTATGGCTACAGACCGGCGTATGTCAGCTTCGCCGGTCTCCGTGTCAAATCGGTTCGAAGCTCTCGAACCGAAATTCTCTATGGGAACACGGACGTCCTCGGCAGAGGACATGGAGCTAGAATCTGCCCACACTGGGAGACCCCCAGTGGAAAAGAGGCGCGAAAAAGCGTCCGAAAAGAATGTGAGCCCAAGAGAGAAGAAAAGGGCTAAATTAGTTCGACAACCGCCTACTCCAAAGTAATGAAGAGTTCCCTTGGAATTACCTATCCCATTCACAATGTAATATGACTATCCTACAATGGAACATGCGTGGAATTCGAACCCAAAGACCAGAACTTGAGCTTTTGCTCAAAGAAAACGAACCTCTGGTTGCATGTTTGCAAGGGACTAAGCTGCGTCCTCAAGACGCTTTCCATGTAAGGCGATACACCCCAGTACGGTGTGATATTACACCAGAAGAGGTTGTTCCGGCACATGGCGGCGCTATGATAATTGTGAGAGATGACATATATATGCAATCTGTACCAATACAGTCTGATATCCAATCAGTTGCAATAAGGATTCTACTGCCAGACATCCATTTCACCATCTGTAATCTATATTAGCCTCCGTCCCATGACTTCTCGCACATTGATTTAGACGATCTAGTTTCCCAGTTGCCAACACCGTTTCTGTTGGTGGGAGACTTCAATGCGCACCACCCACTTTGGGGTTCAAGTCGCGCTTGTGCGAGAGGTACGCTCATCGCCGATTTCTTGGACAGTCACAACCTAGCTCTCCTCAACACTGGAGAGCCTACATTCATTTCTGACTCTCACAACAGCTTCTCACACCTTGACTTTGCAGTTTGTTCACCTCAGTTGGCAGTCTCCTTACAATGGAATGTCATCTCTGATTTACACTCTAGTGACCACTTCCCATGTCTTATTAGTCTCTTGACACAACATACATTTTCCACACGTATGCCGAGATGGCGTTTGCACCATGCCAACTGGAACCTTTACACCCAGCTGGCTGTCTTTACGTACAACGAGCACGACTCAGTGAATGATTTGGTGCAGCATCTCACGGAGACGATTCTCTCTGCTGCTGAACAATTAATTCTGCGGTCGACTTCACACCCTCGTCGATTTCCCGTCCCCTGGTGGGCGGAAGAATGTCGGAATGCCATTCGTGCTCGAAGGCGTGCTCTTAGGATTTTCCAACATCACCCTACTTTGGAAAACCTAATCGAATACAAGTGAATGCGCGCCATGTCCAGACAAGTCATTAAGGATGCCAAAAAGTCATCATGGAGCAACTTTGTAGCTTCATTTAACCGACACACACCTTCCTCGGTTATGTGGGATAGATTAAGGCGTGTTGCAGCTAAAACGACCCAAATACCAATAGTGGGACTAAAAACAGCCACAGGAGCTGTTGTTGATTCATTTGAAGTGGCCATTACCTTTGGCTGTGCTTTCGCACAAGTGTCTAGCTCGGAAAACTACTCCCCTGAGTTCCTTCCAATTAAAACTCAGGTGGAATCTCAAGGCTTCTCGTTTCGTTCTAGAAACGTAAAAGATTACAATCGCCTTTTCACCATGGTGGAGCTGGAGCATTCCCTGAAATCTTCGCGATCTTCAGCACCAGGACCGGACGGTATTCATGTACAAATGCTACAACAGCTCTCTCCTGAAGGTAAGGCATTCCTGCTCGAGGTCTATAATCGTGTTTGGGTTGACAGTATACTCCCAGAAAATTGGCGGGAGGCCACCGTTATTCCCAACTTGAAGGCTGGAAAGGACCGTCATCTTCCCTCCAGCTATCGTCCTATTTCCCTCACCAGTTGCGTTTGCAAGGTGATGGAACGCATGATCAATGGACGATTGGTATGGTGGTTAGAAAGTCGTAACCTACTGACTAACATCCAGTGTGGTTTTCGACGACGCCGTTCAACTGTTGACCATCTTGTGTCAATATCGACACAGATAATGGACGGCTTTATGAAGAACTGTCAAGCTGTTGGCATATTTTTAAATCTTGAGAAGGCTTATGATACGTGCTGGCGAGCAGGGATTCTACGTTCCCTGTATGCCTGGAACATACGTGGACGCCTACCACTTTTCATTCAGGAGTTCATGAAGGACCGCTTTTTCCGAGTAAGGGTCGGCTCGGTTTTTTCTAATTCTTTTGTTCAGGAGGAGGGAGTACCTCAGGGTTCAGGGTTCGGTGCTAAGTGTCACTCTCTTTGCTATAGCAATTAACTCCCTCTGGAAATGTGTTCCACCTGGAGTTTCGTCATGCCTATTTATAGACGACTTCGCTATCTATTGCACTTCTCAGCGCACGGCGTTCTTACAACGGCGCCTGCAGCAATGTTTGGACAACCTAAGAGAATGGAGCGTGAAAAACGGCTTCAGTTTCTCAACTGAGAAGTCAATCTGCGTTAGTTTCTGGCGCCGTAGGAGACGATTACCACCTTCACTCCGTTTCGGTCCAGATGTACTTCCCTTCGCAGAAGAGACGCGTTACCTGCGTTTGATCTTGGACAGGAAGCTTAGTTGGTCGTCGCATATTGCACAGCTAAGAGCGAGGTGTGACCGTTTCCTAAATATCATGCGAGTACTAAATGGCAAATCGTGGGGAGCGGATCGGACAATTTTGTTGCGAATCTATCGCGCACTCATCCGATCCAAGTTAGACTATGGGTGTGTTGTCTATTCCTCAGCACGACCATCTGTACTGAGAAGATTAGACGTGGTCCATAATAGGGGCATCCGTATTGCAACAGGAGCTTTCCCAACAAGCCCAGTGGTTAGCCTTTACGCCGAGTCCGCAGAACCTCCTCTGCAATACCGGCGTGAGATTCTCTTGGCAAATTATGGTTGTGCGCTTAGATGTATGCCTAAACACCCGACGTTCGCTTCTTTTTTTCACCACCACGCTAAGAGAACGATACAAGAATAGCACCCTTAGTCCTAAGCCTGCGGGGTTCCGTTTCCAAAACCTTCTAGTGAAGCTTGTTCGCCATGGGCGAGAGGCTTTATCCCCCTTGGCTATCTGGCACGCCCCATGTAGATCTTGGGTTGACCGTACACCAGAAGTCCACGATGCTTATTTCAAGTATCCGCACGTGTTTCTTAGAATTTTTGTCAGGCTACACCGTCCGTCGATATATTTACACCGATGGTTCAAAGAGCACCAACGGTGTTGGATGTGCTTATGTTTATGGAACCGAACCATATACATTCGGTTTTCCAAACAGCACCTCCATTTTTACTGCAGAGCTTTATGCAATTTATCGAGCCGTTTTGTATGTTCGCCGTCGTAAATTAGGTGACTGCCCAATTCCCTTAGTGCACTGCAAAGCCTTTGTCAGTTGTACAACCCCCACCCTATTGTACAACGTATCCAGGATGCCCTCCATGTTTTACACGCTTCTGGTGTTGACGTGGTGTGTGCATGGATTCCTGGACACGTAGGTATGCCGTGGAATGAGATGGCAGATTTAGCAGCAAAGCCGGCAACTACAGAACCCAGTATTATCATCTCACTTGTTACTTCGGAAGACTTTAGGCTTGAAGTGCGGAGAGTGGTGCTGTCGTCCTGGCACGACGAGTGGTCAGCTCTCCGCGGTAATAAGCTTAGAGAAGTGAAAGAACTTCCGATAAACTGGGTAACTTCCTGTCGCACATCTCGTCGCGAGGAGGTTAGTTTGGCTTGATTAAGAATAGGGCACTGCAATTTTTCGCATGATTACCTATTTAAAAGGGACCCTGCTCCTATATGTCCGCTGTGTGACAACCTTTTGTCGGTTCGCCACGTGCTGCTGGAGTGTTGTTCTCTAGCACACCTTCGGGACTCTCTGCAGCTGCCTGCCAGACTTGCAGAGGTCCTGGCTGACGACAAAACAGCGGTTGATAGAGTTTTTATTTTGTTTAGTGGAGTGCAATATCAATTTGAGGATTTAAAATTTTAATTATCTGTTTCTGCTTTTGGACATATTTATCACCTTGTTTCATATCTGGCTATTCCCACTTTTTACCGTTGTTTACCTTTGTTGTTGCTAGTATTTTCATTTTTTGAGTGAAATTTATATTTGACTATTGCCATGAATCTCTTAAGGGCGCTGATGACCTAGAAGTTGAGCGCCCTTAAACCAAACCAAACCAAAATACTCTGAATCCAAAAGAAGACTTATTAGTAAGAGGTGCACAAAAGCGCGAGCAGCATTATGTGTGTCCGTTAACAGCCTAACTCAAAAGCCAAACGTTGGTTAAATACCAAACTTGGTATTTGAGTTCAGCATGTTCCAGGCATGTGAGGCGAATATTTGAAAACCTCTCCTTCCCAAATCACCCTTAAATGAAACATTTTTCAAAAAAATTGATTTTGTCAAAAACGGCTCGAAGAATGTTGATTAAAACACCACATGTATAAGATATTTTCGTGAAATGAGTTGTCTACGATGAACTTTATAGCAATGACCTCTTCATTCTGAGTAACGCGCATAACTATTAAACTGTAAGAGATAGACAGAATCTAACTGCACGAAAATGTAGATCTTGTTAAAACACACAATTTTTAAATAGTACTTTTTGGAGATAACTATATAAAAGACGTTGTCTGTTATTGTTTGTATTTTCAAATAGTTATGCTTTTCTCATGTAGGAAGTCTTATTCGGTTTTTACTATCCCGACCATTCAAAGAGAATGGAATATCAGCGACGTGCTGTTAAAGGAACAGAAGAGAAACAGAATTTCAAAGTAATCATATGGCGACCACTCTTAAAGCACCTATCACACAAAGCCTATTGCATTGCCATATTTCCCTTACACATACAAGAATATGGGCAATAAAATAATTTCTATAAATCTCTATGTCGATTAACATGGAGCAGAAGGAGGAACAAGCGTTTGTAAGAATAGACTGTGCAAGAGTCTAGAAAGTCGTGTCAGTGCAACACATCAGATTTTTACTATTTCTATTACGTACAAGTAGGGGATTCTGTATGTGTGTGTGAGCGTGTGTGTATGTGTGTGTGTGTGTGTGTGTGTGTGTGTGTCCGTTTGCAATATATGATTAAACAAATTAAGAGTTAGTTAATTACCCAACTTTGTTAACTGAAAAATATGTCAATAGTTGTAAACACATTCTGCTCCAACTTACTTAAACCCTGACATAAAGTACTTACGTTTGTAAGTCACCCTTAGGATATTTATCTCTGATGAGAGATTCCCTTGTGGTCTACCGGGAAATTACGAATCAGATGGGGAGTTTAATGTCACACTGGCAAGTTGGCTATGATAGCGTAGTGATAAGGGCATCCGCTCGATTAACGGAAGATGCCCACTATGGCATAGAATTTTTCAGTCCTGATTCCACCCTTTATTCCTATTTATTTCTTGAATTTGCGAATGCTTATGCCTTTTTTCGAATAGAAATGTGTTATTCGTCCTTTTTGTCTTCTGGCCTTGCAAAGAGAGTGGTATTTCACAGGTATTGCACAGGTACAGACTTACACACAGTTTGAAAATCCAAGAAAGTAAAATTAGTGTGTGCTTTAGTATTAGCAGTTTTCTCACTGAGTTATTTAATTACAAATATGTGATCTATCGTAGAACTGCCAGACCTGAAGCCTTCCTGTATTTTAATATATTTAACACAATTTTCCATTACTCTGCTATTTCTTCACCATTTATGGACCTTTCAAATATATTTCTTGACTATTTCTATTATTTCCGTATGTAATTAATTCAGTCTGTTCTCCTCTTTCACAACACACGGTTCTATTTTACAAACTAGCATTTGGTATTTCTGCTGTCTCAAAGTGTAATATGTCTTGGTTATGTTTTCATCATCTTCATTTTTTCACATCCATACTCTTTGCCTTCTGCATCCAATAACTTATTAAAATGCATATTTCATTCATTCAAAGGAAGTCTAAACATCTGTTTCATTATGTCCTGTATTTCTGAATTGTTTTAAAGCTCTGCAAACTTGGGAACACCTTTTTCCTCCGAATTAACTCTGAATTCGTTGACAATTATGTTCCCAATATAATTCCTTACTTGTGCCAGATTTCAGCTTTAATTAGCCTGAGCTTTCTTGTATTCTGTTTTACCTGATAAATTTTCAGTATACAACCAATCAATATATTTATTTCCGCATGCACTGTAATGTCTTTTCACCTTAGACATTTATGGTATAATGTGGAAAAAAGGCTCGGTGTGCTTTACAAGGACAGCTGAGGAACTGTGTACTTGAGCAATAGTAACAGCCATTTTGTTAATCCTAAGCCCTCTATAGGTGGCCAAGGAGATTGGATCACTTCAATTTTGTGACCGCAAGAGTAGATCAAAGAGGGCCTTTTCTTAATCCGCTTCTTATTTGTTTTGTCAACAAACTTTTGTGTCTTAAGTATCAAAATTCTCTGTCGAATGCAAATTGCTGCGGAAGAACCCACATATTTTGTGTAGATAAAATTAAGAGTTTATATAAAGCAAGATGACCGAAACAAGAGAAAAGTTACATTTTGATTGGAACTATAACATGTTTGTGATAAAAAGCGCCATGCTCAGTCTACAAAATCCTTCGGATCGCAAGCTTGTACTGCTGTGGTTAAAGAAATTAACATCGTGTGATGAGAACATTAGGGAGATGAGCATTCGCAATGACTTCGTCTGCCACCTGGCTCTAGATGTACAAAACGGATTACTGAGGCCTCCGTTCAACCAAGTGCCTCCCGCTGAACCAGTGAGGGAGCTGGAGCATCTCTTACCAGGAGCAAATGTAAAACATCGAGGTTCTGGAAGGGCCTGGAACAAACCCTCACCTGGACCAAGCAGAGACCATCTGTAAATTTTAAAGGTAGAATGGGTTTTTTCGCATGTATTTTTCAAAAAATCCTGGCTAAAATATATAAGTACAATAATTGCATTACAAAAGTGCTTAGTGTTAAAGCAAATCATTTGAAGTGAAGTAAAGGTCATATTTTATTTCCCTTTTAGTTTGCGCAACATGTTCGAGTCCGACGGACAGGAATAGAGCCCTATGTATTTCACTTTCGGTGGCGCTAGTATCTTTCCATATGTAACGAGGTGGTTGCAAACCTGTGCATGGAAAACGGCGCGATCTTAGCAATCGTGATAGCAAACGTGTCTGTGATTGGGTGAAATGTATTGTAAATGAAGCGAAAATGACGTCAATCAGAAAGCTAAGCTTATACAAACATTGGGATCCCTAGTCACAGTCATTTTTAAGGGAACGCACGCTTGCTTTGTGAACGGTAATTTGTGAGTTGGAGTCCCCTGAAAATTCTCAAATACCAAACAAAATGTACCACAATATCATTATGATTTTTACGTGATACCGGTACGGTTATGTTTATTGTCGGACTCGAACAAATGTTATTTTTTTTATCAGCACCAGCAGAAGATTGGATACAAAGACCAGTGGAAATACAGTTCTGGTGTTCCCTGTATAAGAAGCAATTTTTAGAATACGGACGGTCTGTATGGATGTCTGTGTTCGTGTATGTGAGTGAGTATGAGCTTATGTGTGTGACTGCATTACACACAAATTTTGATATAGGGTTTTTGCCTAAATATGGGTATTGAGAGAATCGGAATCCAAAAAATAATATTTGATAATTTCTGTATGTGTGCGTATGTGTGTGTGTGTATGTGTGTGTGTGTGTGTGTGTGTGCATGTGTGTGTGTGTGTGTGTGTGTGTGTGTGCACTCATGTTCGTGTATATGTGTTTCCGTTTGCAAAAGAAATTTGAAAGCTAAGGGTTAGTGATATACCCAACTTTGTAAATTGAAAAATGTGTCGATATTTCTAAACACATTCTGCTCCAACTTACTTGTAATTCTGATAATCACAGGACTAGTTTCGGAGAGGATTCTCTCAAAGAATTTATCATTATGCTCCACTGTATTAAACATCTCATTTTCACAAGTTTTATACCCAACTTTGTATTTAAATGAATGAACCATGACCCAGTAGGTATATAGCACCAAAATAAAGAAAACCTTCGTATCCAAGACAAGCCTTCATACAGAACATTTATGCACATCTTAACGTTATTCTCCTGAAACGTGAAGTACTACATTAGATTTTCTGCCAATGTCTCTGACAGTCCCCTTTATTCTGGACAATTCGCACATAACTCGTAAAAAGTTACTGCATAAAGGGTATATATCTCTTTAAAGCATATAGTTTATATTAAATATATGTTCTAATTTGTTTTCTTTTATGTGGAATGAACCATTTTGGGAATCGCCCTTGTTATTTGTGTGAATCTTGCAACATATGTACATATTTCTTCTATTATGTATACGTTATTCGCTTTTGCTTTCGTTGCTGTGTATAGTAACTCTATGTCAAAATGTCAGCCAGAACTCTATGCTTGAAACCAAAAAGAATCTTTTATAGAAAAAAGTCCGCTTGTTTCAATGCGTGAACTTTTCCGCTTTGAACAGTACATCCTCAAAACAAAGAGATGCTAAAGTGCTAATCTTATCATAAAGTTCACATTTCACAAGGATGTGACACAAATATGTCGAAGAAGATCCACCAACCGGGACTGTTCTTTGGAGGGAAACTTTTTTGAAAATTATGATTTAATCGAAATTGGTTTGAATAATGTAAATGTCATTAACATTTGCTTAAAGTATTGCTATAACAATTTAAATGTGTAACGCTAATTTCCTGGGAATAATCTCAGAAGACCTCTTCTTTCTGTAGTAGCTTGCCATAACTTGTAATCCATAAGAAACAGACAAATTCCTACATAGTTGAGAAGAAAATGCATATCCTACTAACATATACAAACACACAATTTGTGTCAAATGTATATTTTGTAGTGTAAACTATTTCGCAGATATACTTATCGTCTGAATTTTCCAATACTTGCAGGTACTTTTTCCCAAATGGGAAGTTTGTATTCCTTGACAATGTAAACAAAACAATTTCAAGGACATGACACTGTGACCATCACATTGAACGATAACTTAAGGCTTACTGTGTTACCATGTTACCCCTGATCCCAGAAGAAAGTAGTGACATAAATTTCTACAAAGATTTATCTTACCCCCTGTATAGCCTGGTGGCTAATGTTATGATATTGAAATCAAGAGGGTCAGGTTGGTGTCCTGCCTGGAGGATGGTATGTTCTCTTTAGTCTGGATTTTTATCCATCCTTCCTAGATAATGGAAGTAGGACTGATAACTGCTGCTGTTCTCAATGTCCTGTACTGGAGCGGGCAAAACACACATTTCTTCTTCTTCTTCTTCTTCTTCTTCTTCTTCTTCTTCTTCTTCTTCTTCTTCTTCTTCTTCTGCTTCTTCACCTTCTTCTGCATGTTCTTGTTCTTGTACTTCATCTTCTTTTTCATCATCTTCTTCATCTTCTTTTTCATCATCATCATCATCATCATCATCATCATCATCATCATCATCATCATCATCATCATCACCATCATCTTCATCTTCCTCTTTTTCTTCTTCCTCATCATCATCATCATCATCAACATCTTCTTCTTCTTCTCCTCCTTCTTCTTCCTCATCTTCTTCTTCTTCTTCTTCTTCTTCTTCTTCTTCTTCTTCTTCTTCTTCTTCTTCTTCTTCTTCTTCTCCTCCTCCTCCTTCTTCTTTCCTTCTTCTTGTTCTTCTTCTTCTTCTTCTTCTTGTTCTTCTTCTTCCTCTTCTCCTTCTCCTTATTATTATTATTATTATTATTATTATTATTATTATTATTATTATTATTATTATTATTATTATTATTATTATTATTATTATTATTATTATTATTATTATTATTATTATTATTATTATTAATGTTGTTGTTATTTCTGTTGTTATTTGATGTCTACCATTATATTCGGTACAGATGACCACAAATAGGGTTTCCTGCTATTTTTACAGAGATACCTTACATTAATTACATTCAATAGTTTCATTAGATATGGTTAATATAAGGCAATACGGTAAACTTCGGATTTACATAATACAGATCATTTTCTAATGAGTAGGAAAAGGTATGAATGACACATGCTATGCGTCATTTTGATTAGTCACTGGAAATTGGTAATTTAATAAAAACAGGCCAACACTAAGCTAAATTTTGGATGCGGTAACTCTTGAAGATAAGTAAACAAAATTGGACAAACTGCATATTTTAATAGGCTTATATACCTTTTCAATACTCTTTCTGTCTTTTCCTTAACGTTTCCAAATTATAGGTCTAAAGTGAAGTGAGAATGAGGGGGACCTTATTGAATGTAGACAGACAATTCAAGATAAACCTTTCATTCTTCAAATGAACACCATTTGATACAATTAATGGTCTTGAACTCACTTAACTTATATAGGAAACATTAAATGTATGATTGCGTGAACTTAAGCTCTTTGAGTTTTGCCAAATATGATACTGGTGTATGTGTAAACGCAGACGTATAAATTAAATATTTGACCTAAGCTCCTGTCAAGCTTGCTATAGTAACAGTTGTTGGAAAATTCTTAGTTTCTAAGTGTTTGTATTAATGTGGCATTAAGACGTTAGATGAATCGTCAATTAGGAGAGGAGAAATACAGATGGTCTCTCCTAGATCTTTCCCCCGCTGCATGTGAGCTGCTACACTCACATTTATTTATACTTTCCCCTCAGGTTTGGGAGGCTTTCTCCTGGCCTTCTCGGGTAGCATAAATATAGGAAGAACAGGGGTGTGTATCATTTTCTCGCTTGCAGTGGCGTCCTGTTTTACTTGCACATGTCTACATTATTCTCATATGAATATATAACTTTGACAATGTCTTCAATTGGCCAATGAACTCCTTACATACCCACAGTTCGTCCACGATGCACTTCCACAATCTGTGCATACATCACTTCACCAACAGTTATCACATACTGAGACTGAATTTTCTAATATTTTCTGTTTTTCATTTGTTTACTTGAAATTATGCGCACTTGATATGTGAGACAGAATTTTAGAAGACCCCAAAAGAAAATCGTTTATGTGAATATTTGTTAGGAGTGTAATTTTTTTTTTTTTTTATGTTTTGTATGAGATGGATAAATGACGAAAACGTGTTACTAATGTTCATTGTTATGAACAATTAAGTTTGTTTAAAGACGTCATAACTATTTCCATATTTGATTTTAATATATATGTATAAATATTAGAATTGTAAGTGTTCAATATTAAAAGCGAAATCAGGATAGCTAAAGATCGCTTCCCTAACAATACGGGAACTATTTGATGGACGCATGCGCGGATGTATACGAGAAAAGTAGTATCACGTGAGATGACGCTGGACTTCTCCCACTAGTGCCTAAATATTCAAGGTGATAAGACGTATTTGGGTAGCATGGGAACATTGTAGAACGTTTACCAGATTTCATCAAGCTTTTGTTCCATTTCTGTGAAAAAGTGGAAAGACTTAAATAATCTAAAACGGTGCTAAGAGGATTTATTTAATGTAAAATAGAGAAAAAGTGTTAATAAATTAATACATTGTGGTGTAGAAACATCGTGTGATTTTTCATTCCATCCGTTACCACGCCCTGAGGGAAATAAGAACCACATCACTCAAACTTGAAGCATCACTACAATATAAACAGCACCAAATGGCTTGCCCAACGTAGAGCACGAATTTTGAATGGAATGGAAATCTACGGGAAATGAACTTAAGCGAAATACCAAGTGACGCCAAATCTTCGCGCCAAAAATAAAGAAGACGCCATTAGAACATCGTTTGAAATCTACGACTTCGGGTACACCAATGAATGGATAATCAACGCGGGGAAACACCAGAGATCGTCTAGCGAAGCCAACCACCCAGGAGACGCACGTAATTGGATAAATCAACAAGAAAAAATTAGGACCAAAAATTTCTAATTTTACATCCATTTTATTTTTATTTTTATGTTACTGCGAAGTGGCAAAATAGTGGAACTTTTAAGCCAAAGTAACTGAATAAAGAAACTAGAATGTCGCGAAAAGAGAGAGAGAGATCTAGTAACAGGAGTAGGGGAAGTGGCAGATAGGCCTAGTTATCAGATAGAACCACAAAGTGACGAAGAGGTAGCAATAGAAAAAGACCAAAAGTTATTAATGATCATGTTTGAAAGACTAGAACAAAGTTTAGGTCAAAAAATGGAACAAAATAACGTAGAATTGAGGCAGAAAATGGAGGGAGTGAGACAGGACATAGAACAAAGTTTAGGTCAGAGAATGGAACAACATAAGGCAGAATTAAAACAGGACATAGAACAAAGTTTAGGTCAGAGTATAGGCCAGAAACTAGAACAGAATAAGGAAGAGATAGGTCAGAAAATGGAGGAAGTGAGAAAGGACTTAGAACAGAAAATGGAATTAGGAAAAAAGGACTTAGAGCAGAAAATAGAAATAGGAAGACAGAACTTAGAACAGAAAATAGAATTAGGAAGACAGGAGTGTAAAGAAAATATGGAAGTAATGGAAACTAATTTAAAATTAGTACATAAAAACTTAAATGGGACAAAGGAAGCCTTAGAAGCTAGAATAGAAATCATAGGAGATAGGATGGGAAAAATTGAATCGGAAATGAGAGAAAATAAGATTGTATTAGAAGAAGAAATTGGTAGATGTAGAGATGAAATAACAGAATGTAATGCAAGTGTAGACTGTAAGATTACAAATGTAAAAGCAGAAATAACTGAGGAATTAAGGAAAGAGATTGAGGTAGTAAAGAAAGGAATTATTAATGAAACTTTAGAACAAATTGTAATTCCTAAAATTAAGACTATGGCTGATGAGTACAGTCGCAACAAGATGCTATGAATGGTATGAAACAAAGTCACTTAGAAATAAAGAATGATTTAAAATCAATTTGTGAAGAAATGAAAAAAGGAAAAGAAAGTTTGGCTAATGTAAATGATGTTGTGAATGCACTACAAAGGCAAAATGATTTAGATGTAAGTAATGTACAAGATGATTGTTATTTGAATGATGTACAAAATGTTGACTCACCATATAGAGAAAGGGGCTCACAATTAAACAATGACACAACACACAACACATGCTACACCAACAGCATACTACATGAAATCACACCACCTACATTTGACGAGTAGAAGGGAGACGATCCAAAACTCTTTGTTAAAGAGATGGAAGAGTATTTTAAAGTGAAAAGGATACCAAATGAGCTTAGGATGATGATAGTCAAGAAAAGCTTAAAAAACAAAGCATTAAAATGGTTTAGGTTAACACTAGGTGGTTATGAATCATATAGCTCATTCAGAAATCTATTCCTATCATGGTATTGGGGCCCAGCTAAGCAAAACCAAACTAGGGTAGAGCTAGCGACAGGAAGATATGATCCAACCAAGGGGTTATCGCTAGTCGATTATTTTATGAAAGTGGCCAACAAAGGAAAGCTAGTAGACCCTAACCTGTCGGAAGCAGAGTTAATTACCAGCATAACAAGATATTTCCCAGACACAGTGAGAACAGGGTTAATTGTTGCGAGACCAGTAGATTTTGCAGACATGATAGAATTACTAACCACCCTCGAAACACAAAATGGTCGGCCTAATGAACATAGACATAGAAACGGTCATCCAAACTCACCTATCTTAAATAGGAGCACGGCTACAAACAACCAGAATGAGAGAGAAGATAGAAATACTAGGAGCACCCATGACAGGGGGAGAGGGGCACACCATTTCCCACAACCACACAATCATGGCGAAAGGATGGAAAACGCGAGACAGTGGTACCACGACACAATACCAAGTGGTGAATCGAGATACCGAACACATAGATATGATCGGGGGAGACCAGGAGACCGTACACATCAAGTGATTCACATACAATTCTGTAGGGAATACTTAAACAGCCAAAGACCGTCATACAATAGGGATTCACACCAAAGGGGCAGAAACCAATGGAACACAGGCAACATAAGACAACAGGAACAGGATGAAAATGTGCCAAATAGGGCCGATGTTGCACAGAATACAGAAACAACAACCACCACCAACACTCAGGGAAATTACCACAACTAAGTTCGTCCCAATGCAATTGATGACCAACACAAACCCTAAGCAACTGGCAATTGACATTGACACTACGATGGCTGCTCAAAGGGAATTGACAGAGAAGGAAAAATGTCAATTGGCATTCAGAAGATTACAGCAAAAGGCAGAAAAAGGGAGAAATAAGGTAAAAAGATTTATCAGGAAATGGTCCCTACAAATTGGAGAAAAGGTGCTCTTAAGAAGCCGCAAATCATCCAAGGCATCTGAGAAAAGATCTGGAAAGATGGAACTACTGTACACTGGACCACTGGTCATAACAAAACAGCTGGGCGACCATACATAGGAGCTACAGAATACAAATGGCAAGATGGTAGGAAGTACCATAAAAATAAATTAAAACCATACAAAGAAAGGACCAAATAGTCTTTGCCAACAAACATGTAAGGCAGGAATAGTAGAGATGATGGAAAATAATAATGTTTAATGGGTTACTTATAGAAGATTATGTTCAGATTGGAAAATACAACAAGAAAGAAAATCAACATAGTCATTGGCTATATTGACCACCAAGAGCATTGTCAACAAAGACAGATGAGGACACTGATTGTCATTAAAGAAGTGAATTATAACGACGAAAAAAATGTGTTTTTTACATAAGGATGTCAGGGACAAAAATAAAAAGGAATCAATTGTGATGTCAAAGAGAAAATATTTTTGACACAAGGGTGTCAAGGGTGAATTGAGACGAAAAATAATACAATTGCAGAATAATTATAAGTATAGAAGTTTTCTCTTATAGAGATAAGAGATAAAGAGGTGATAATTAGTGAAGTAAGAAAAACCATAGTCAGAAAAGCAATGCCCATGAATTAAGATGGATATAGCCAATGCTAAGCTTTAAGAAATGTCGAACTAAACAATAGTGAATAAGAGCCCAATGTCACAATAGCATCATTAGTAACATCAGAGTTTAAGAATTGACTCAACGACCTGCTTATACATAATAAGCTTGCAAAACAGAGGACAAAGAAATGAATAAAATTGCCATAAGTGTGATCATAATCATTAGCTCAAGATTTGTATCCTGTTTTTCTCTCCTCATAACAAGGAACATAAGTCAAAAGGCACACAATAAACCATGATACACACATAAAAAAAATAATGTTTGTGTCAATGTCAAATGTATAATAACTGAATATGTGTTGTATAGTAACTGAATATGTGTTTTATAATAACTGAACATGTGTTGTATAATAACTAAATGTGTTGTATAATAACTGAATATGTGTTGTATAGTAACTGAATATGTATTGTATGGTAACTGAATATGTGAAATTTATAAAGACATGCTGTGTCATGCCAAAACAAAAGACAAAAACTTAAAGCGAAGAAGACTGTAAAGAAAAAAAGGTATTGTACAAAGTGATTGTATCAGAGGAATAGGGAGAAATATTGTATTGTGTTTCAAGACTGTAAATATAGCTGATAACTTGAAAAACAAAACAAGGGGCATGTGAGACAGAATATTAGAAGACCCCAAAAGAAAATCGTTTATGTGAATATTTGTTAGGAGTGTAATTTGTTTTTGTTTTTGTTTTTTTATGTTGGTATGAGATGGTTAAATGACGAAAACGTGTTACTAATGCTCATTGTTACGAACAATTAAGTTTGTTTAAAGACGTCATAACTATTTCCATATTTGATTTTAATATACATGTATAAATATTAGAATTGTATGTGTTCAATATTAAAAGCGAAATCAGGATAGCTAAAGATCGCTTCCCTAACAATACGGGAACTATTTGATGGACGCATGCGCGGATGTATATGTTAAAAGTAGTATCACGTGAGATGACGCTGGACTTCTCCCACTAGTGCCTAAATATTCAAGGTGATAAGACGTATTTGGGTAGCATGTGAACATTGTAGAACGTTTACCAGACTTCATCAAGCTTTTGTTCCATTTCTGTGAGAAAGTGGAAAGACTTAAATAATCTAAAACGGTGCTAAGAGGATTTATTTAATGTAAAATAGAGAAAAAGTGTTAATAAAATAATACATTGTGGTGAAGAAACATCGTGTGATTTTTCATTCCATCCGTTACCATGCCCTGAGGGAAATAAGAGCCACATTGCTCAAACTTGAAGCATCACTACAATAAACACAGCACCATATGAATAAAGAAAGAAATGTTAGTGCCGAGGCTGTATGTTCTATCCAAAAGCGTTTCCAGATAATGGAATTAAGTGTTTTGAAATTAGCGAAAAAAGAAGTGTCTACTTTGAAACCTTCTAAAAGATTTTCAGAGAAGTATTCTAGTGGCATCTTCTTATGCCTAACCAAGCTGGAAATAAATTGAAGTATTTGACTGAAGTTGATGTTATTGGTTACAGAGAAATATAGTGTAATAGACACGAAGCTGTTGGTGTGAAAATGCATTATCTGTTCAGCATAAAATATATTCTGTGAGAAAAATAATCAAATAATAGTCAAATGCATATTTGGATTTATAAATTATTCCTTTGATATTATGTATACAAGTTTAGATACAAATCAGAGGAAGACGGATGTATAAGAAATTCATTTCATACAAACTCCAAAACTGAGAAAAAACGAGCCACCAGTGTGGTACACCAGAGTGTTGTTACAATGAAGCTCATTGGTGAATTAAACACTCCTCTGGACATTGAAAAGTAGCACGTTAGGGAAAATGTTTAGCCAAATTGATTCGTAGGTATCTATAGGATATCTGCATGATGTTATTCAAAAGCGGACCATATCATATTCAATTAAAATGTTTGTACTAAGATTCCTGAAGTTCACCACTTCTTGGTGCAACAACACAGGCAGGTCGCTCCACACACAATAACCACTGGTATGTATGCGTCGGAGTAGAAGGCTGGTAAAATGCCCCAGAAAGCGCTGGGGATGGGGTATATGGAACAGTTACCCAAAGCTCTCCTAAAAAGCAATATGGTAATTCCACACGCCACAACATGCTGTCCTTTTTTTGCCTATTTCCTTCCGTGTCTAATTCAGAGTTTATTCTATCTCGTTTCGAAGCGTACCTGCTATCCACTCAAATAAGTAAGCTCTTCTGTGGTCTTTCCTGTCGATTATATCGATTCCTCTATTGCTGCCTTGCAAGGCTACCTTGAACTTGAAAGTACTGTTGCAGTAAATATAGCTTTAATGCTTGATAACTGTAAGCTGTTATTATTGTTTTATCATACAATGTGTTAAGCAAACGTTTAAAGTGTCATTAAAATGTTTAAAAAGTGTGTTTGGAATTAACTGCTATTACATACAGACTCGGTGAAGCTAAACTTGTAAAGATAGAATTAGACTGAGAAATGCTAAGCCAGGATTTGAACCATGGATCTTCGGCTCACCGCTCCACTGCTCTATCTGAGATAACATGGCAAATGTCAGCTCGGCACCGTATTGACTCACATTATCGGGTGGAACAACGTTACAGTATTCTAAAGATCCGTGGTTCAAACTCCGTCCATGCATTGAACTTTCCAGCCTTATTCTACACGCAGTAATGTGTAAGAACAATTATCACAGATTGTCATAAAATTGGTTATCTCTGAAACACGGAACTTATTGTGCTTATCTTATTGTGACAAAATGACAAAATTAGTCCGGATACTTTTCTACCACTTTATTGTCTTCTAAAATGTTATCACAAATACACAGTTTTCTTCTCGTCGTTGATAATCTACAGTCTTTCGTACTGTCAGAACTCACAACTTTTACTTTTCGTAACCTTACTCAGTCCTTTCAGTGACTCACTTAACTTTCTTGGCCCTAATTCACTTATTGCGACGTTACAATCATTCGATGCTCGTTAGAACCTTCTTCACGACAATCGACGTATCTTTCGCGACGACACATACAAGAAAAGCTGCCTCGCACCCACTGATACACTGACTGACTGGTGTATGTAACGGTAAAATTCGCTCTTTTGCTGTTCTTTGCCTCCTTATATAAAGGTATCACATTACATGGACCTTTCTTGACTTCTGTACACACGCCGGCGATCACATGGACAGGTGGGTCTTTCTCGAAGGCTTCAGAGAAAACCTCCTTTGTGTAGCTGCTTCGATTGTTGTTTGTCATACACACAAACAGAGGTGTTAGGCAGCCTGACCTTCACCGGGCCCGACGGTTCTTTGTTTTGCGCCATGCCCGGCGTCACAATGTCGTATCTCAAAATAATATGAGGACACATTCTGGATTATGGCGATAAATGTGGGTCAGTTGGGGAGTTTAATACCATAAGGGTGTACCTTCACGGTAGCTCTAATGATTAGAGCAGCGGCACGGTAAGCCAAAATCACTGCTTCAAATTAGAGCTACAGTATTGAATTTTTCAGCATCATTCTGCCTTTCCAAAGGACTTCTTTTTTACTTCTAGCTGCACTCATTAAAAATTAATCATTTCGCTGAAAATACAAACAAAACGTGTCTTGATAATTAAACACCGCTAGCAAAGTTAATGTAGTGCGCGCAAAGCAGTTCCCAGCGGCATCGAGGAGGAGCGCACAATTTACTCTGCGGCGGGCCTAACCTTGTCCGTCATGTGTGATTTTCCCATCCACTGCAAGGACTGCAAGCCTTCTTGTATTTCAAAACGGACTTTCTAGAAAACTGAGAGGCACAACAAGGCATTAATAAAGTTTTCCAATGTATTCATTGAAATTATCTCTGGTTTAAAGGTTCACAAATTACTCCTTCCATCCGGTATATACTTTAATTACTAAGATATGGTGGTAGGTACGTGCATGTAATAGTTTCCAACATACTGTACACTAGTGTCTGTATTTGCACTGTTAGAGAGAGCTAACCCTGTTTTTTCGAGGATTGCTTTTCTGGCCCAATTTCTGTTCAAGTATCAAGGTGAAAATTTAAATTCCCTGCATTCACTCCTGTAATCCAAGTGCTATACCTGTTCTACTGCAAGTATGTGCATAAACCATATAAAATCTTCTGCATTTTGATATATTTACGTACTATTTTAGATATGATATTTAATCATAATTAGTGCTTGAATTTTACTAGTTTAACTTTACCTTATTCTTCTTGAGGGACCGAACGCAGATGTTTTGTACCTAGGACCCGATAGGCCGCACCCCCTGGGAGGATGGATCAGGTGAGTGGATCCGAAGGGCAGCCGAAATGTTGCCACGATAGGGCAGCCGACAGGGTCTCTACATTTTCCCAGATAGAACCACCTCGGCGGAGGCTGACTCAGACCGGTTCCTCACCCACCCCTCGAGTTCGTACTCTCAAGGGGTCGCGGGACTCGGAAACCAGCTTGTACCAACCCGAACTAAAAAGATACAGGAGCCCTCTAGCCTGCGGTTGCGCAGACTAGGGGGCTTCTTTTTTAAAAAGAAAACCTATTTGGGGTCCGGAAACAGTAGGCTCACCTTCTAGTCCGGGGGACGAATTTCCGTAGAGCATCCTTTTCCCCTGCCGTGCTGCTGCCGCAACGCTTCCAACTCTGAAAGAAACCTAACAGGAAGAAGAGTGAAATGAAATGATTAATGTAACGAAATGAAGCGACAGGAAATTGGAAGTACATGGAAATCCTTCTCAGCATTCGCCTGGCAACCCAGGGAAGCCTCTGAAAAAAAAACCATGGGTCAGTAAGGTCGACCGCGGGGAGCGAATCCGCGACTCCCTAGTGTGGGCCACGGACGTTACGCCTGAGCCATCCCACCCGGTCACCTGAACCTTTACTTCTTATTTATTAATACTTAGCCCGCCTCTGTAATAAGGGGGTAGCGTTTCTGCCTCTCATTCAAGAGATTAGGCGAGTAATCCTTGTAGGCATCTTCCGGAAGATGAATGTCGCATAACCTTAATGTCTGTGGACCTTTGGCAAAATTTATCCATTCAGCCCTTTCATCGTCAAATATAACGTTAAAGTACTAGGGAAAAAATCTGATGTGCTGCAGCAACATTGATTCGTCTACTCTTTCTTACAGAAAATACTGTTGCAAACGCCTATCCTTCTATTTACTTCATGTTAACATTTGCAGATGTTGTCCTATTACATGTTTATTTGCAGGTACGATTGGAATAGGAGAGTAGTGGAGGATTAAGCGATAATCAACCTTTGACAGCTCGTCGTTATGCGATAGCTTTAAAATTCCGCTCTATTTGCACAGCAAAGAGAGAGACAGAGATAGCGAGAGAGAGAAAGGGAGAGGAAGAGAGAGAAACGAATAAGGAGTTCCCATCTCCCTCTGTGCTGTGATCATGTGACAGGCCTACCGCTCCCGCTTCTTATAGTCCACACTCCGCAACCCTTCGTTCCTTGTATGGAGGTTCGATCCTAGTAATAGCTCTTAATATTTAATTTTATTTTGACTTCAGTACTATTTCTGTTGTTCACTGCCGTCAAAAGAATTGTATACCTTCGCCTTTTCAAACATTTCCTCGGTCTCCAATGTTGCTCTTGCCAGACTTTTACCTCAAAATAAAACGCGGTGAATTATATTTTGCAAATGAAATTCCTGATGATCCCCATGGTTTGCCGATGTATACCTTTAAATTTGTACTTGAACTACGCTTGCCTCATAACATTTCTTTGTTGCTAGCTGAAATATCCGGTGTTACCCGTGGTTTGACGGTTCATCCCTACAATTTTAGACTCAGGTTGCACTAGTGTAGCCTAATAGCCTTGCTTTTGTTTGGAAACATTTAACTGTACTGCTTAATGTTGTTGGCTAATGCTGGGTTTCAGACAATGAAGCCATTAATCCTATTACTGTCCAATATTTTTCACTGATGGATGGGGCGCTAGAAGTGGCCGGATATATTTGAAGATGGTCTTGGTCCATTTCCTCTTGCAGATCACATGGAAGACAGAGTGGTGAAGAATATATCCCAATTAGGTGCAAATGTTTTGCCAGACAATCATTTCGTAATCGACCTCAAGTTTGCAACAAATGCTGCTTAATATACTTAAACAAAGGGTTATCTGAAGTTCTTAGCATACACTAAAATGAACAAAAGTAAAAAAATAAATAAATAAACCACGAAGAAAACACTATGCAAAGAACAGCTGAAACACCATAAGTGCATGTGAAGTGTGTTCTTAACATTTTGAGTTAAGAAGCAGGCTTTGACTTATCTTTAAGGTCATAAGTTGCAGAACCACAGCCAACACACATTTGGTTTCCATTCATGCGCTTGTTATTGTGTAACCAATAGCTACAATTTATGGTCGTATTATATGCTGAGTTTGCTAATGACATCCTAGCGTCCTTAAAAATCTTGAATTCTCTGAAGGAATTTATACAAATCAGGTTAATATCATTAATTACCCAGCGTTGCCCGTGGTTTGACAGTTTATATCCCAACATTTAGCCTTAGGTCGCACTTGTCCAGTAGCCTTGAGTTTGTTTGGTATTTAAAATAAGTCTACACTTAAAGGGTTAATAGAAATTTATATTACGCATATATAAAAGAAACGCCGAGAAAATACTATGCAAAAGCCCTATTCAACGTCCACAAACACATAGTCTGTAAATATGATTTCTCGTTAATGCGGCTGAGTGACTTCTACGTCGTCGCATTTGGCTGCCTCTTCGGTATTTGTAGAGAAAATATAATTTGGAAGAAATAACAGTGGTTTAAGTAACGCCAATGTAACTCTGTTTACTCTAAGTAGCTAACATACACAACACTTCTAAGAAAACATAGTAAAGTTATAACAGAAGAAAGATCCAATTTGACTATGTTATTGCTCCATGATGGATGTTAGAGAGATCAACAAATAGCTCGTATATGAACTCAATATGTATTATTCGTTTTAAAGCATTGGATGAAACACCACACATTGCATTCTGCGTACAGTTTCATCCAAGTTCTTACATGTTTTGTTTTGTTCGTGCATACATATGTAAGATTAATATTCTCTCTTCTTGACTGTCTCTTCTCCTTTCCGCACCATTTTGACTGTGGCCACTCGTAGCCCACGTTGTGTGTATACTGATGACAGCAGATATAAATGAGGAGGTAGGAAGCTACAAACATCGCCATTTCCATCGTTTATTGTGTTCTGTTGCTGTCTCATTTAGCGCTTTGGAATAATTGTCATAAGGACAACCTGTTTAAGGGAAAGCACATTTTGAATAATACATACGTATTCCTGTCATTCTTGTACTGTGTATGTGTTTCAAAAGTACAATAACACATCAGTAGAATAAGGTAATAATAAATTATTCCGCCTTCTGTGTGGATTAATTTAAAATTAGGGTTGCATATGTATGGATTGGAATACTTCCTCCTGCCTGTGTATGTATGGCACCTGTCCTGGTAATTGGTTTTCACACTTTCATAAAGAAAAATGCTTATAAAATAATCCTGTGTACGGTTTAAATACTAACTGACTATTTCATTTCTGAGTCTGATACTTTACTGGAAATTCTTCTCTCATGAAAAGGTAACTAAAATATTATGTAGCCCATTTTCTAAATAGTGAGACAGAATATTAGAAGACCCCAATAGAAAATCGTTCATGTAAATGTTTGTTTAAAGTGTATAGATATTAGAATTGTTTGTGTTCCATAATAAAAATAGGAGACGATAATTGGGATCACTTCCCTAACGAGAAAGAACTATTTGCACGGATGAATACCGCGGGTGAAGATGAAAAAGACGGTGTGTGTCGTGTCAAAATGACGCCAAAAAGTAGTTCACTAGCGTCGGTATCTCCGAGGTAGATGGACGTATTTTTATGTGTACGCGTCATGAAACAGTAAAAGTGAATTTACTAAGTGTTTGGAGACCTTTCATTAAATTATGGCTACGTTAGGGAAGTTGATCAGCTAGCATAAGACTTTCTACTGTGATGTGATTTGGAAATTGTGAACAAGAAGGTGCAAATAAAATGTGTGACTAAAGTTGGACCCAAATGTATATTCATTCCATCCGTTACCACGACCTTGTAGATAGAAAACGAGTCTCGTAGCTCAGCCCATTTCATTAACTTCATTAAAAACAGCACCAAAATGGCTTGCTCAACGTGGAACTCGAATTTAGGATGGAATGCAAATTACGGGAATTGAAATCACGATAAACATCAAGTGACGCCATATCATCGTGCCAAAAGGAAAGAAGACGCCATTAGACCATCGTCTGATATCAAGATCGGAACACCGATACAGGGATAAACAACGCGGGAAAACACCGGAGATCATCTAGCGAAGCCAACTGCCCAGGAGACGTACATAACTGGACGAAGCAACGGAAAAAAAAGTAGGATCAAAAATTTTTGTTTTCACATACAGTTTATTTTCATTTTTATGTTACTGAGAAGCGGCAAAGTAGTGGGACTTTTAACCCTAGGTGAATTTAATAAAGAAACTAAAATGTCGCGAAAAGAGATAGAAACAGGAGTGGTGGAAGGGGCAGATAGACCTAGTTATCAGGTATAACCAGAAAGTGAGGAACAGGTTGAAATAGGAAAAGACCAAAGGTTATTAATGATCATGTTTGAAAGACTGGAACAAAGTTTAGGTCAGAGTATAGAACAAAAACTAGAACAAAATAAAAAAGAAATAGGTCAGAAAATGGAACAAAATAAGGTAGAATTAAAACAGGACATGGAACAAAATAAGGTAGAATTAAAGCAGGACATAGAACAAAGTGTAGGTCAGAAAATGGAACAAAATAAGGTAGAATTAAAGCAGGACATAGAACAAAGTTTAGGTCAGAAAATGGAGGAAGTGAGACAGAACTTAGAACAGAAAATAGAATTAGGAAGACAGGAGTGTAAAGAAAATATGGAAGTAATGGAAACTAATTTAAAATTAGGACATAAAAACTTAAATGAGACAAAGGAAGCCTTAGAAGCTAGGATAGAAATCGTAGGAGATAGGATGGGAAAAATAGAATCGGAAATGAGAGAAAATAAGACTGTATTAGAAGGAGAAATTGCTAGATGTAGAGATGAAATAACAGAATGTAATACAAGTGTAGACTGCAAGATTACAAATGTAAAAGCAGAAATAACTGAAGAATTAAGGAAAGAGATTGAGGTAGTAAAGAAAGACATTATTAATGAAACTGTAGAACAAATTGTAATTCCTAAAATTAAGACGATGACTGATGTGGTGCATTTGCAACAGGATGCTATAAGTGATATTGTGACTTTTGGTGTGGGTGTGAAGTAAAGTAGACAGATGTAGTCGGGATAGAGATACACTTTTATTTCCGTAAACAGTAACTTTGTACATCGTTGCAACAACAAGAAAGTCTTTTTCGATTCTCCAACAGCACGGCTCCGAACTCGTAACACAAAGAACTAACTCTTCTCCATCGGCACAACGCTTCACATCGTCTGTCCGTCTCCGTCGGCACGACTACTCAACGCTTCCCATACTCTGACTTTTCCGTCGGCACGACTACTCAAGGCTTCACATACGTCTGACTGCCCCTTCTGTCGCACTTTACCGCTATTTATATCTCCCAGGCACTATTCTGGAAAGTTCATTTATTGCGGTGAAATACAAAGCAGAGAAGATTCTCGAAGTCTCTATCCTTTTCTCTCTTTCGGCAAGCACCCCAACAATGCGGCCATGCTCTGTCTCTTTCCTTCGGCTCCTTTGCGGCAGTGCCGACAATAATGCGATGGGTGACACTGCTGTTGTCGGCAATTAGATGCAGCGGGCGCGGTGACACTATGAAACAAAGTCACTTAGAAATAAAGAATGATTTAAAATCAATTTGTGAAGAAATGAAAAAAGGGAAAGAAAGCTTGGCTAATGTAAATGATGTGAATGCACTACAAAGGCAAGATGATTTAGATGTAAGTAATGTACAAGATGAGGGTTATTTGAATAATGTACAAAATGTTGACTCACCATACAGAGAAAGAGGTTCACAACCAAACAATGACACAACACATAACACATGTTACACCAACAGCATATTACATGAAATCACACCACCTACATTTGACGAGCAGAAGGGAGACGATCCAAAACTCTTTGTTAAAGAGATGGAAGAGTATTTTAAAGTGAAAAGGATACCAAATGAGCTTAGGATGGTGATAGTTAAGAAAAGCTTAAAAAACAAGGCATTAGAATGGCTCAGGTTAACACTAGCTGGTCATGAGTCGTATAGTTCATTCAGAAATTTATTCCTATCAAGATATTGGGGCCCAGCTAAGCAAAACCAAACTAGGGTAGAGCTAGCAACAGGTAGATATGACCCAACCAAAGGGTTATCGCTAGTCGATTATTTTATGAAAGTAGCCAACAAAGGAAAGCTATTAGACCACAACTTGTCGGAAGCAGAACTCATTACCAGCATAACAAGACATTTCCCAGACACAGTGAGAACAGGGTTAATTGTTGCGAGGCCAGTAGATTTTGCAGATATGATAGAATTGCTGA
This sequence comes from Tenodera sinensis, assembly GCA_030765045.1. Classification (NCBI taxonomy): domain Eukaryota; kingdom Metazoa; phylum Arthropoda; class Insecta; order Mantodea; family Mantidae; genus Tenodera; species Tenodera sinensis. The sequence continues at coordinate 254,116,329 of CM060962.1, forward strand.
CAGCCTTCGAAACACAAAATGGTTGGCCTAATGAGCATAGACATAGGAACGGTCACCCAAACTCACCCATCTTAAACCGGAGCATGGCTACGAACAACCAGAGTGAGGGAGAAGATAGAAATACTAGGAGCACCCATGACAGGGGGAGAGGGGCACACCATTTCCCACAACCACATAATCATGGCGAGAGGATGGAGAACGCAAGACAGCGGTACCACGACAGAATACCAAGGGGTGAATCGAGATATAGAACATATACATATGATCGTGGAAGACCAGGAGACCTTACCCATCAAGTGAATCACATACGATTCTGGAGGGAATACTTCAACAACCAAAGACCGTCATACAACAGAGGTTCACGCCAAAGGGGCAGAAACCAATGGTACACTGGCAACACAAGACAGCAGGAAGTAGATGAAAGTGTGACAAATAGGACCGATGTTGCACAGAATACAGAAACAACAAACACCACCAACACTCAGGGAAATTACAACGACTAAGTTCGTCCCAACTGGATGGATGACCAACAACACAAACCCTAAGCAACTTACAATTCACATCGACACCATGATGGCTACACAGAGAGAAAGATGGAACCCACTGACCATAACAAAACAGCTGGGTGACCACGCGTATGAGCTACAGAATACAAATGGCAAGTTGGTAGGAAGATACCATAAAAATAAATTAAAGCCATACAAAGAAAGGACCAAATAGTCTTTGCCAACAAATATGTAAGGCAAGAATAGTAGAAATGATGGAAAATAACAATTTTTAATGGGTTACTAATAGAAAATTATGTTCAGATTAGAAATTACAACAAGAAAGAAAACCAACATAGTCATTGGCTATATCGACCACAAAGAGCATTGTCAACAAAGACAGATGAGGACCCTGATTGTCATCAAAGAAATGAATTATAGCGACGGAAAATAATGTGTTTTTGACATAAGGATGTCAGGGACAAAAATAAAAAGGAATCAATTATGATGACAAAGATATAATATTTCGACACAAAGATGTCGAGGGTGAATTGAGAAGAAAAATAATACAATTGCAGAATAATTATAAGTATAGAAGTTTTCTCTTATAGAAATAAGAGACAAAGAAGTGACAATTAGTGAAGTAAGAAAAACCATAATCAGAAAAGCAATGCCTATGAATTAAGATGGACATAGCCAATGCTAAGCTCGAAGAAATTTTGAACCAAACAACAATGAGTAATAACCCAATTAAAATAAAATGGTACCATTAGTAACATCAGAGTTTAAGAACCGACTCAATAACCTGCCTATACATAATAAACTTACAAGACAAAGAAGGCAAAGAACTGAATAAAACATTGCCATAAACATGATCATAATCATTAGCTCAAAATTTGTATCCTGTTTTTCTCTCCTCATAACAAGGAACATAAGTCAAAAGCCACATAATAAACCATGATACACTTAAATTATATTTGTGTCAATGTCAAATGTACAATAACTGAATATGTAGTGTATAATAACCGAATATGTGATGTATAATAACTGAACATATATTGTGTAGTAACTGAATATGTGAAATTTATAAAGACATGCTGTGTCATGCCAAAACCAAAGACAAAGACAAACAGCGAAGAAGACTGTAAAGAAAAGAAAAAAATGTTGTACAAAGTGATTGCATCAGAGGAGTAAGGAGAAGGATTGTATTGTGTTTCAAGATTGTAAATATAGTTGACAACTTGAAAAACAAAACAAGGGGCATATGAGACAGAATATTAGAAGACCCCAATAGAAAATCGTTCATGTAAATGTTTGTTTAAAGTGTATAGATATTAGAATTGTTTGTGTTCCATAATAAAAATAGGAGACGATAATTGGGATCACTTCCCTAAAGACAAAGAACTATTTGCGCGGATGAATACCGCGGATGAAGATGAAAATGACGGTGTGTGTCGTGTCAAAACGACGCCAAAAAGTAGTTCACTAGCGTCGGTATCTCCGAGGTAGATGGACATATTTTTATGTGTACGCGTCATGAAACAGTAAAAGTGAATTTACTAAGTGTTTGGAGACCTTTAATTAAATTATGGCTACGTTAGGGAAGTTGGTCAGCTACCATAAGACTTTCTACTGTGATGTGATTTGGAAATTGTGAACAAGAAGGTGCAAATAAAATGTGTGACTAAAGTTGGACCCAAATGTATATTCATTCCATCCGTTACCACGACCTTGTAGATAGAAAACGAGTCTCATAGCTCAGCCCATTTCATTAACTTCATTAAAAACAGCACCAATAGCGTCCAAGGTATATTATGGGCCAGTTTTAAAGCAGCTAGTTAGTCCATTCTTAAGTGATTTTCACATGCCTGTGCTCACACAAAATACTCCAGCACACAATGTTAGTTTAAAACACATTATTACAAAATACACCAGCATACAAAGTTAGTTTAAAACACATTATTTGTAGCCCTCAAACATGTTTGAATTAATACTGTACATCCAGATCGAGACGAAATTGATCCCCTCTCGATAATCATGAATTATTATCAAACAATTTTAATTACATATTTATTTCAATCTATAGGCTAGTAGCACCCCTAAACTTTTGCCGTATTATCCCGTAGATTGTTATGATTACTTTTCATCTCGCTATCTATTTTACTTTCTCAGTGTTTTGCTTATTTTTGTCTTCGACTTTCTTTATCCCTCTCTCATACCTTTTGCTGTTACCATTACTGCCCACACTCTCCCTCTCCATCATCCACAGTCTCTCCTTATCCACCTATCCTTACCCGACTCTCAACTCCTTTAATAGTGGCAAAAAAGTTCCTGTTTAAGGTGTATTTATTTCGGGACCTTAGGAATGAAATTTCAATTTTCCATATTTTTATACGTATGAAATCACAAATTTGGACATTTAACGGTGGTTTTTATAAACCCCTACACAAAGGTCCAGCACAATCTGTTTTATACTTTTGAGGGAATCATTTATTCTTAATTTAGGCAAAATATACCAAAGTATTCAATACGCATGAAAAAATAGAATGTCACAGGTAATGAGACCACTTACTTATCGCAGAGTAGCCATAGTGTTATTTTTTAAGTGTCCAATAAACACCTTGAATCGTTGGCAGGAAGAAAAGTAGTTTACTTCTTTGGTTTGATGGGCATTGAAAATATTGGGTTTCAATTTCTTGAGTACTTAATTTTTTAAAGCTAAGCAAACTTTCAGATTTTGAAACCAAAGACTGAAGTTGACGTCACATAAATGGAGCATATGCCGGAAAAATTCTACTGCCGTAACACAAAACCCAATGTGCAGGGAAAAAAAATTATTTTGTTCTTTAACGACGCTGTCAATTGCCAGAATCTCATCAGCGTCGCCGGTGTGCCGGTATTTTGTCCCGCAGGAGTTCTTTAACATGCCAGTAAATCTACTGACATGGAGCTGTCGAATTTAAGCACACTTAAAAACCATCGGTCTGGGCCGGATTTGCACCCGCGACCTTGGGATCAGTAGGCCAGCGTCTAACCAACTGAGCCACCCAGACCAACGTCCATCGTGGACCCGTACAGTCAAAACGGACATACTGTTAAATAACAGTTTATTTACATTTTTGTGTGAACTACGCCTCGTGCATATCAATTAATATGCATAACAGCTTTTGGAATTTAAGTAATAATGTTAAAATGCCCAGCAAATGATTAAAACTGTCTTAAAGGGCTAAATCAATGTCCTTAGAATCACAAATACATAGAGCTTTATGGTAAACATAACGCAATAATCAACTATGTTAAGTAGATTTTCCGGGTTTGTGGGCCGTGGTCGAATTGGATTACCTTCTTCCGACGTTTCGCTGAAAACTGCGTCCAGCATCTTCAGGGTCAACCTCTGTTATTTTGGTCTAAATCAGCGGCTGCACATAAACTAAAGTTCAGGATAAAAACTCCTACAATCGAAAAGAAGAGAGACAGCAGATAAGCAAAACTTGGCTCCCGGCTCTAATAAGAGGGAGAAGAAAACCCGAGACACGGAAAGCTTTCTCTTTTATACCAGGATCAGAGACGTCCCATTTACCGGCATTTGAAAATATAATTTGAGATCGATAATCTCATGTTGGTATTCATGAGAACGAGCGATCGTGACAAAATTTATACTACCAAGGGCACTAATAACAAACAGAGATGAATATGAAAGTTTGCAGTGAACTTTAGCTTATGTGCAGCCACTAATTTAGACCAAAATAACAGAGGTTGACCCTGAAGATGCTGGACGCAGTTTTCAGCGAAACGTCGGAGGAAGGCAATCCAACTCGACCACGGCCCACAAGCCCGGAAAATCTACTTAACATAGTTGATTATTGCGTTATGTTTACCATAAAGCTTTATGTATTTGTGATTCTAAGGACAAAGTTAAAAATTTTCTTACAACACAGAATCGTTTAACCCAATCAATGCTGCTTATTTAAGCAAGATTTGCAATCTTTCCCCTAATAGGCATTAAGAATTTGGAGAAAAATCTGAAGAAAATTGATACTTGGCTTAACTACGAGACAAAGTGTATCTAACCTCCACCACCCCCTCCCCCTAAGCTTTCCTTGTCCTCCTTACAGTGCCAAACCTTTAGCCCCGTACTGCACCCTTTGCAAGATACCATAAGAAGATAAGGTACTGAGATGGTCCCAAACAGTGGATTTTACTAAATTCGTTTTGTGGGCAGACTAACCTGGTTAACTCTCCTCCGAAAAAGAGTAACTTTTCTATGTGGCAGCACGAAGTCGCATGTGGGTGAATAACAAAGGACTGCGCGAGTACAATACCATTTCTCAATATATAGCAAATAGATAGGGAATACGAGATGAGCTACGAAAAAAAATTCAAGGTCAGATCTCATCCCTGGAAAATAGACATATAGTGCGTCGTTCCCAATATTCTTATTTGCAATATAAGGATACTCGAGACCTTCGCTAAACACAGATCTCTTAAATAAGGCATTGTCAAAGATGAAACCCACATGGCGGAAGGCAAATTGAGGTTTGCGACTCTTTGGCAGTCTATCAAACGATTAAATGACGTTTTATTCATATCATGATTTTATTTCTCCTTCTTAAAGCGCTAGTATTACTACTAATACGTTTATAATAAAGGATAAAACCAAAAACCCAGTCCAGTTACTGTTCTGTCACTTTAGTTTTCATCTAAGCTGTGAAACAATTCAAGTTTCAATGAAGCTGCTGGATTAAAAGCTTCTGTTGGTGGAGCAATGCACTTACCAACCACGTTGTGAAACTTCACATCTATGGCCCAATGAGTAACTACTGCTTTTCCCTTGATAGAGAAAAACGCTTGCCATTTCATGTTTGTAGTTATTGGTCAAAAGCCTACCATGGAGAGATTCTTTAACAAATGTAACAAGCATACTGTAAAATAACAATACTCAACTTATAAAGAAGTTATAGAACAAGAGACTTCCATTTGCGGAGAAACACATTCGTTAACCACGATGCAAAGCTCTCTAGAGCCATCTGTATGCCCAGAGCGTACTACTGCTTTTCCGTTTGTGGAGGAAACATTTGTTAATAATAACTCGTTTTCGAAGAACAAAATATTGAAAGAACGCGGGATGCGAAATAATAATGCGAAGCTTACTTTAGGAAGAGAGAAAAAAAAAAGTATATATATATGCTCCTCAGGAGGTAGGCGCCGAAGGGGGTTCGAACCCTTGACCTTCTGTTTACGAGACACACGCTTTAACCATGAAGCTACGACGCCGGTTGCTACGGTGTGCCACAAGAAGGGTATATATTGTTAGTTCAAGCCATGCTTAAACGTACTAGAATTATTCCTGTGTAGAGAAAGTAATAGTCTACCACGTTCTTTTGAATAAGTATAAATTGACTCCCAGCATGTAATTAAACTTTCAGTGTATATCTATTTGATGCAAGATATTAATGTATATATTTTCACTTTCTCTACTACGTACAGTGAGCGTGCGTGTGTGCGTGTGCATCTGTTGTGTCTGCTTATGACCAACATAACGAAGGGCGGTTAAAAGCCAAAGCTGGTATTTTAAGTTTAACCCTTAAATGGTAATATCCGTCTCTTAGACGGATATCAAAGTTCCCAACACATGGTGGGCACATGTGCCATGTTAAAACCCCAGCGCAACAGTCCATGAAGCGGCCCAGTTATGCGGCCTTCTCGACCTGGAGCCGCTACTTCTCCATCAAGTAGCTCCTCAATTGCCAGGACCTAACGAGGCTGAGTGCACCCAGTTTCAGACCTCCCAGTGAGGGAAAAATCCCCATACTGGCATCAAACCCTGGTCCTCCGCGCCGGAGCTAAGCGCGCTGCGCTACGGAGGCGGTCCAGTACTTCAGTTGAAAGTTGAACTTTGAATTGTGTGGACATCACTGTTTTAGTTCCGCAATAGTATTGTTTTATAAGTGTACAAACGTAAGCCACACCGTCTCACAAAGGTACCTACCTCGCATATTAATATTTGATTTTGTAAATTTTTGGATAATGTCTTGCAACATGCGTTGTAAGCGTAATCAAAATATCGGTATTAATAATTCATCAGGCTTTTAAATTGTTGGATTCACTAAATTGGACATCAAATGCAAACTCTGTTATGTTATTCTCTCCGACGAATGTCACTGTTAGCTCCACTTTCTCTCAAAGGTTAACATATAATTTTGTAATTTCTGCATAATTCATTGTAATATATGATGTAAACGGAATCAAAATATTGGTATCAACAATTCATCAAGCTTTCAAATTGTTAGATTCATTAAAGTGGACATAAAATGCAAGGTTTTGTCATCTTAGTCTTCCAGACGGATGTTACCGTTAATGCCATATTGTCACATGATACCGTTTAAGGGTTAATACCTTTCAAAGATGCAACACGAAGATTCTGAAGAAAAGTCCCTCAAATTAAATTATACTGACAAGGACATTTTTTCCAAAACTTCGATTTTCTCAAAGATGGTTCCAACGATTTTGATTAAATGCCATAAGTTTAACATGTTTTTAAGGCAAATAAAATTTATATTTTGAATATTTTTGGCCATAGACTATGTAGACCTGTCTACCACTGATGGTTTTCCATATCTGGTAAAGGTTAAGAGCTGGAACAAATCTCACCATTCAAAACTGTAGATTTCATTTGAACCAGTAGGTTATGTCGGAATGCAGTTTTTGTTGAGTGAACTATTTCCGAGATATTCGTTCTTATTTGCATGAATTTTGCAATGCTTTAACTTTCCCTCAAATGGAGGTTCGTGATTCACTTTATGATCAAATAGAAGCGAATTTCAAGGCCTTGATATAGTGACCCGCTTTAACGCGTGCCTTCTCTGGGATTATAGTCCCCAAGAGACCAAACCAGGGCGCTCCGATGTTGTGGAATCTGGTCGTAGTTAGTTGCCCGGCGCCTAGTTTCGCCCTCCACACACGGAAGAGACAAGGCCTCGTACAGTCGTCTCGAGGGGAATCTGTGGCATACAGAATAGGTTATCCGAAGTCCTCTATTCTGTATACGCTGCAGACGCAGGAGATGAGATTCTGCGGCCGTGCCCCAGATTTCGCAAGTGTGCAGGGGAACTGGGATAATGAGAGCACGAAAAAGGGGCAGCTTCAAGGGAATAGGCATCCCCGACCGCAACATGGGATACAGCGAGGCAGTTGCCCCGCTGGCCCGATGCGACAGGCCGTTGATGTGTTCCCGAAAGGTAAGGCCCTTATCTAGCTTCACTCTAAGGTAGGAGATGGTATCTACCCATTCTATGCCTCTTCGAAGGTATGTAAATGTCGGGCAGTTGGCGGGAAATCGGCGTTTGATGAAATGTATGGCGTGGCTTTCCTCCGGGTTGATGGACAATCGCCAACGCCTGTACCATTCTTGGAGGAGGTGGAGGTGTCTCTGTATGGAGGGAAGGTTCTGAGAGGGTGTTTGTTTGTAAAGAATAGCAGTACGTCTTCAGCATACTGGGCTATGCTGACGTGGTGCTCAGTTGGAATGTCGGCCACATATACGCTAAAGAGCGTGTGGGGCAGTACAGAACCTTCGGGGACTCCACCTCGGTTTGGCCTCGGTGTGGATTGGTTTCTGAGACCACAAAGAATCTGTGTTTCAGGTAAGAGTATATTAGGTGTATTAGTCGTGTGGGTAGCTCCAATTGGATAAGTTTCTGGAGGAGACCCGCATGCCAGGTCATAGAGAATGCCTTCTCAACGTCCAGAGAGACTGCGGTGTTATAGTCCTTGTCCTGGTATCCCAGGGCGGCGGCCTCCACCACACACAGTAGCTGCTGAGGCGTTGAGTGGCCCGGCCGGAACCCAAACTGATGGGAAGGGATGGCCTGAAGGTCCCCTAGTATTGGAAACAACCGGGCAAGTATCAGACCCTCAAGTACTTTCCTGAGGACAGACAGGAGACATATGGAGCGGTAGTTTACAGGATGTACCGGTTCTTTCCCTGATTTCAATATACGTAACACCCGTTCCTCTCTCTTTACTTGCGTGGGAAGTGACTAAACGCGAGACACATATTGAAGACCTTTGCGAGAAAGAGCACGGCCTTGAATGGAATTTGGAGGAGGATGTCAGGGGTTAGCCTGTCAGGCCCCGTAGCTTTTTGGGGTTGAGACGCCGGAGTACACCCTAGAGTTCGCTGGGTTTTACGATGGGAAGGCGATCCACCTCCTTGGTTGGTCGTCGAAGCTATCGGCGTACCTGCCGACGGACACGGTTGGACAGGTCTAGGTACTGCGGATTATCTCTCGGCCCCATAGTCCTCTCCAGGTATTTTGGCAAACACATTTGCTTTGGCTTGGGGCCTTGGGTGCTTAGGATGGGGGAGGTATGTGACCCACCTCGGTTCCTTAGTCTCTTGACGATCTTCCACACGTCACCATCCTCTACGTTCAAGCGAGTCATCGTTTCCTTCCATGTGCGAACTCTCTGCTCACGCAGTCGGAGACGAACCTCGTGGCGTAAACGCCTTACAAGTGCTAGGTGATGCGGCGTGCGATGCCGCTTATAGAGCCTGCGAGCCGACCAAGAGAGGCGGATGAGCAAAATAAGCTTTAAGGGCCGGACGTCTTGGTGAAAGGGAGATGGGGTGCGGTTGCTGAGTTTGTGGACAGTTCGCTTCATGACAGAGGTAAAGGAAGACAACGCAGTCTCTTGAATTGGTATGTCTGTGATGTTCGGGTTGACAGGAATATAGCCATTCAGGCAATTCTTAATGCAGTCCCAGTCGACCTTCCGATGCTGAACCGGAACATCGTGACTGGCAACCCGGGTATTAATGATGGCCAACACGGTGGAACGGTTTTTTGTATGCAGGAACTGGGGCTGGAGGTTCCACAACATTCACGACGACTCTTGACATATTGGTCCATTTGCCCCGCGTAATTACCATTTTGTAGCTATGGGACTTTTCATCGAAGTTCTCGATGTATCTCAGGGCGTGGTACGGGTCTGCGTCTTATAAGGATGATTAAATTTCCTTTTTATATTTTTAGTATACTTATTTATTGTTCCTTCACGTCACAAACAATAATACAAATATTCTGGATTGGCGTCCTTTGTCACAAGCCCTGCGGGGTTCACACAACCCGAACACGGACTACGTAATTTTGCGAGTTCGTAATCTTCTTCTATTTCTTTAATGCAGCCTTACTAATTATATATGAGTTCTCAGCATTGTTACTCCCGTTAACTTTTAAAACACAATGTTCTTCCACTAAACAATGAATGTCGATAACTTTTCAAATTATTCGCGGATATTGCGATTTCCACATGACGCCAATCCCAATAACACATGAACAAGCTAAGACAATTGAAGGTCTCTATCATTGCCCACTAGGACAATGATTCACAATTTTAGGGGGCTTTTTCTGCCACCACTATGAACACAAATTTTAACTATTTTAGGAGGCTTCTTCTAAAAATATAGCCGCAACGGGGTTATGGTCTGAATGGGGATCGTTGACCGACGTGAGTGATAGACGACATAGTAAGTGTTTGCTGATTTAGAAGTCTATGACGGATGGCCGTCCTCGACCTCACGGGTAGTGAGTGAGTTCCCAGGGACCCTCTACACTGAGTTGAGGGTCCGCGTCTATCATGCGGATGATTTCGTTGCCTCTTCTGTCCGCACGGGGGCCGCTATGCCAACGCGGATGCTTGGCATTTAGAACCCCGGCTAGAGTGACATGGGGATTTAGGGTGAGGATGGAGAGGTAGTCGTTGACTACGAACTGTCTCTGGGGTGGGTGATATGCGGACACAATCAGGACTTCCGTACCTCTAAGGTGGACACAGGTGGCCGTGGCCTCTAGGGTTTGAAGTGGAGGGACCTGGATGGGTTTGTGGACCACACTTCTCTTGATGTAGATCGCTGTGTCTGAGACAGTGATAGCCCTGGAGTTGCGTGTAGCGTTCTGATCGAGATGTGTTTCCCATACCAGAATGAGGTCCAGGGCATGCACTCCAGCAAAATGTTGGAGCTCATTCTCCTGACCGGCCAGATCACACGCGTTCCAGAACGTGAACCTAAACGAGGTACGAGACCTAGTTCGATCCACCATTCTAGGGCATATGGCTGACAGTGGTCAAGAGAGCAATCGCCTTCATAGCAATGGTCATTTTACTGGCTTGGTCGTTGGCAGAGAGGAATCTGACCAGCAGTTCGCAGATTTTCTGACTGTGGTTTTGCAGCAACTGCTGCAGCCACGCCAGTACGTCTGGAAAGTGTGGTGTGGGAGGGGTAGTGGTTTGCTGTGGAGGTGGTAGTACGGGGGGGTTCGATGGCGCCGGATCCTCTTTGACCGCGACCTCCTTCTGCTGGCCGGCGCTCCTGGGAGCCCCACGTTCGCTCTGAACTTTGGAGACGGTAGTAGGCCTCCGAGAGTGACGGTGTTTGCCCGACTTAGTTACTGGGGAGCCATGGGGATTTCTGGAAATTGTGTGTGTGCTCTGGGGAGTGTTTGTGGAGTATTAACTCTCGAATCTGTAGTCTTACCCGCAGCTGTGGTGGTCACTGTCGGGTACGCTAACCCCAGGGCTGGTCCTGCCGGAGCAGGGCCTGCCCGGGGATGGCTGTCTGTCGCGTAAGGTTGGACCACCTGTGGTGGTTTCTTGGATGATATGATGGCCTTCCTTGTCAGACAGCCTCCGTAGCACGCTACGTGTGCGCCGGTACAGTTCGCGCCTTGGGTACATCCTGCCGTGATTTCGACCATGCCCCTTTTTTGTTTTCGTCACCGCACCTGAGGTAGCGCAGTCTGAGGTCACAGAGTTGGCTGGAGTGGTTAAACCCCAGACAACGATGACACTAAGGGGTAGCGCCAGAACCTTTGGAAGGTTCAATGTGTCCCCAGAGGTAGCAGAATGCAGCCACCGCACTCCCTCCAGGGCGTTGGCTTGCTACTGCACTACTAAAAATAGGGGGAGGGGTGTTCTGGGTCCTTGCCTATCTGGAGCTTCCCTGGTCAGCTGCTTGACCAGCTTAGGGGTTATGCCCTGGTGGTTGAGGTCTGCCACGATCTCATGGGTGGGTGTGTTCACAGGAAGCTCACAGACAACCCTTCGAAGGTTGCGGTTCCGTCTAACCCGAAGCTGAAGTGAGGGATACTCTTTTCTTTGAGGTGGCGGAGAATTGAGTGGTAATCCTCGATCAATTTGGCCTGGAAGATGAAGCGGCTCTCGCTCCGCCGCACCGTACAACCCCTTGGAAAGCTCGCCATTGAAGCTTAAAGTCGATCGACCCTACAAAGTCGTCCACGATGATCGGTGCAACGTGACGCTTGGGTGGCATGGGTGTTTTAGGTTGGGGTAGGTAACGGAGGCTCTCTTATGCCAAATTGGTTTAGTTCGCCAGCCGTCTTTTCGTTTTTCGTGAGACTACCTCAGGAATACGGCTTCCCCCTGCTGAGGGATTTCTTCCTCACCAGAAGAGAGACCGGATGAACTAAATTCCTCGTCTCTTGCGACGGAGGATCTGCAGGAGTACATTGAAGCTCCCCCGCTGCGTTCAGAGTAATCTGTGCACACACTGGCACAGTCATCGGAGTCAGACTTCGAAATTTGGCCTCTCCACGGAACGTTTTCTTGTGGGAGACCCTAGCTGGTGACATGCTTGGATGCCTCGAATTTACTGCACTTGTCCGCTCCCCCTTAGCGTTGAGTGGCCTCGGACGAGGTCTTTTCAACAACAACAGTGGAATTGCTGGCAACGACAGTTGTATGCTGGCTTGCAAGACCGTTTCGGGTCTTGCCGGGAGAGAGAGGTAGGGAAGTTATAGTTGGGAGAGAAGAAGAAAGTTAGGGACAGGTACAATACTGCACCCACAGGTGCATTATTACTCTAAAACACACCTAGTGTGTCCTCACGTGCAGGTAACAGGGGCTTAGTAGCGTGTTGAAAGGAGGACCAGACACCTTGTTATCAAGATGCGCCGTACCAACTCTAGGGTAGGTAGCTGTGGCCTTGTTCGGCTACCCGCTATCTTTTCGTAGATTGTTGTGGATGGTTGGTGCACACTAAAGCTTGCTTATCAAGCCTCTTATAGAGCACACCTGTGTGCTGTGGTCTGGCTGGGATGGTCTAGATGCTCCACCGCAGTCGTTGCGTAACACCTGCTGCTCCCTGGCGAGTTACTTCGGAAATTGCTTTTTCCAACAGTGACCAAGCGTCATGAAACACGCGTGCATACTACACAATATCTGCGTCAAACGTTGAAATCCTGATGTAATCTTATTGGTATTCACAGGACTAATTTTGTTGATTTTATTTCGGACAGTGCAACATATATCCTTTCTACTGGTAGGCGATTGGCTGCAGTTCCACCTCAGCTTTTACATTCTACCTTTTGGGCACATGTGCTGCGTAGTTTTGCTGGAGAGACAATTGAGTTCAAAGTTGCTGAGGAATACATTGGAGCTGTTAAGACAGCTTATCAACCCCAAGAATACCAAACTCAAAAATGTGGTACAGAGACTGACAGTGACACAGATGACCAGATTTTCATTCTTTAGCTTTGTTATCTTATTGTGACCTGTTCTTGTATAACTTTATCTAAGAATCTTGCTCTACTGTCTAGAAAAAGAAATCATTTACATTACTGAAGTTTATCTGTATGAAGGAAATGCATTATTACAAAAAATAAAGCATTATGTGGTTTGCTCTAGTTATGATTCAGGAAATGTTAGTTAGGGATGTATAACTAGGAGTCACTAGTTATTAAGAGTCCCTGCACTTCACTTGTTTACATATTCTTAACATTGCTCTTTAACTTGACCTTCCATAGAGTAACTTGTTGGTGTAAAACAATTACGGGGGACAGATGAAATCGATTTTCGTTTTCTCTCATCTTTGGGAAATCTGATAAACGGAATAGCTTCACCTTCTCGGCAGTTCATTGTGTAACCTAAAATGCAGCATTTATCTGGCATTTTTGACCAGAAAAGCGCTACAAATCACTATTTATTTGCATTCAAACACATGACCATACGGGAATTAAAAGGCCGCCAACCAGTGACGTCACATAGATTGCGTGCTTCCGTGTTGTGACCTGTATTTCGGTGGTGATGGTTCCACCTTACTGATAGTTAAACGGCCTCAAACCTTCGCTTTGGGAATATTCTTGATAGAATAGAATATCGTTGTACGAAGTTTAGAGTGAGTTATAGCAGATGATGAGGATGATCATAAACATGTTGCTTAATGCACATGTATTCTTTCACCTCATGTATGGGGTTGTTCGTTGCCTGAAGGGAAGTTCTGTTTGTTGTCCCTGCGCGCCAGATTCGTTTTCTCGCTGTGTACCTAAAGCGAATTTAGCAAACTGCAAGGGTATCATGATTACTTAACAAGACCCTCGTAGCTTCTCCTTTTTTCCCTGTCTTTACTCCTCTCTAATGACAAATACTAACTGAACACAGTTATAACTAGGGAGCGGGGTTTTAGTAAGTAAACACAGGAATAAGATTTGCAGCACGGAGTATAGAGCCGCCAGGTAGTGTGAGGGCTATACTGCCGTCCACTCTGTTAGGTCGCCAGCGCCTCCACTTCCCGTTGCAAGTGCACGGTTAGCTTGATGGATTTCGCCCTAAAACCCCGCCCCCTTGTCACAACCAATGACACGTGAGCATGGTAGGTAGGTATTGATTATTTCTGACAGCTCACTAAATCGCTACTCAACTGTTGCTTGGTTCAAGCATTTGCTCATCAGAAATTACACGTGGACACATTATGGGTCTATGACTTTCTGGTAACAGAGTTTGACAATTTTCAAAAACTGTGCAAATTCAAAGATATGTTATTACTTTTTAATCCCACCCACAAAGGTGATTGTTTGCAGACGTGTTTGAGCAAAACCCTTCATTCGAAAGCAGAAACTGTATTGTAATATAACGTAACAGACAAACGTGTTTAAAGCTATTTCGATGGGAATTTTAATTCCAATATACACGTAGGGTGAATGTCTAGAAGATTTAAACGTTTCTATATCTTTCAATACATTATTGCGTTATGTTTACTATAACGCTTTAAATATTTGTGATTCTAAGGACAAAGTTAAACCTTTTCTTAAAACACACAATCGTTTAACCCAATGAATGCTGCTTATTTTAAGCAAGATTTGCAACCTTCCTCTAATAGGCATTAATAATTTGGAGATATATCTGAAAAAAATTAAAACGTGGCTTGCCTACGAGACAAAGTGTATCTGATTTCCGCCCCCCGCCCCTAAGCTTTCCTTGTCCTCATTACAGTGCCACCCCTCTAGCCCCGTACTACACCCCTTGCAAGATCCCGTAAGACGATAAGGAACTGAGAAGGTCCCAAGCAGTGCATTTTACTCAATTCGTTTTGTAGACAGGCTAACCTGGTTGACCCTCCTCCGAAAAAGAGTAACATCTTTTTTTGGTAGGACAAATAATAATAATAATAATAATAATAATAATAATAATAATAATAATAATAATAATAATAATAATAATAATAATAATAATAATAATAATAATAATAATAATAATAATAATAATAATAATAATAATAATAATAATAATAATAATAATAATAATGCTATTGCAGAGTAAGGTCTAACCAATGGTACATCTGGTGGTATGGTATGATGTTTGATATTTCTTGCCATGTCCGCTATTTGTTGTAATAGTCGTTGGATGTCAGTTTGTAATTCCTTAATTCGTCCCTGTTGTAACTGTAGGTGACCAGTTGTCTTGTAAAAGACTGTCCTAAATGGAGCCTTATGAAACTTTGGTAATCGAATACATATATATGTAAAATTTCTTCCAGCTCGAGCAAGCACTCCCTTACTTCGTCGGAGTAGATGGTGTCTATGTTTGTTGACATTGCACTCTCTCTAGTTATTTCTGCGGGCTTTCTATTTCGTTACTCTAAGTAATAGCGTTTTCCATGTTTTATT
Organism: Tenodera sinensis; assembly: GCA_030765045.1. Taxonomy (NCBI): domain Eukaryota; kingdom Metazoa; phylum Arthropoda; class Insecta; order Mantodea; family Mantidae; genus Tenodera; species Tenodera sinensis. The sequence continues at coordinate 254,131,777 of CM060962.1, forward strand.
AACTTAAATTAACTCAATGGGAAATGTCAGTAAACTTTGATAGCTTCAAAACTGAATTCACCTTTGACAGACAGGGATTGGCCCTTACGAACATACCGCGGAAAGAAAAACAAAACAAATTGGCAAAAGACAGAAAGTGGCTAAACAACCCTCTGGTGTCAACTGTTGGTAAAATACCGAGAAACCTAACATCTGTCAATTTCTAAAACCTTGTCCTTCGTTGAAAATCGTCAGAAATTTCAGTCCGCACTGAAAGCTTTTCTTTGATCGTCCACTTGTTATATTTACATGTTTGCAAATAAAACACTGGGTAAGGTTAAGAATTCTGCACTTCATCCTCATTCACTGAATGTTTATTTTTAGAGGTCAGGAATCATGTAGAAAGAGCGAGAGACAGGGAGGTATAAGCAGAGGGGGAGAGAGTGGGAGTGAAGAAGAGACAGGGAATGTGAGAGCCGCAGAGAAAGGGGGAGGGAGGATGAAAGACGGAAGAGCACAGAGGGAGGAGGAGAGAATGAGTGTCAAAGACGTAGTGAGAGGGAAAGTTAGGAAGCGAGAGGGAAAGCGATGGAGAGAGAGGCACAGTGAAAGAGACAGAGGGACAGTGGGGGAAGAGAGATCGACAATGAGGGAACAGAGGAACAGTGAGGAAGAGAGAGGGCCAGTGAGGATGAGAGAGGGCCATTGACGGACAGTGAGGGAGAAAGGGGCAAAATGACTGTGAGGGGTAGGGGGAGAGAAACGGTCAGAGAGAGAGAGAGAGTGAGGTTAGAGAGAGAGGGATAGAAGGTGGAAAGCAGAGTGAGGGAGAGTCAGGAAGAATGGGAGAGAGAGAGGAGAGAAAGTGTGTTCCGGGGATACAGAGAATAAGGGAGACAGAGCGTGTGAACCATAGAGAGGGTGGGCAAGTGAGGGAGATAGGGACAGAGGGAGTGGCAGAGCGAGAGATAGGGAGGAAGGCGTTGGGAGATAGGCAGGAAGAGGGTGGAATATATGTTGGGAGAGGGTCGGCGATGGGTAAGGAAAGGGAGGGAGAGGGAGTGTGAGGGCGGGCGAATGAGTGAGGGAAGAAGGGAGAGATGGAGTGAGGGAGACAGGGAAGAAGAGGGTTGGAGGTGATTAAGGGGAGGAGAATGCGGGAGATAGGGAGCTGGAGGTGGGAGATCGGGATGGGGTGGTTGGAATTAGGGAGGGGGAGGGGAGAAATAGGGAGGGAATAGCGAGGTATTTCAGCCCAGGAATCAGATTAGGCCACAACCCATTACGGATGCACCCGACCACCAGACTCGGACATAATGACAAATAGACTGTCGACACGGACAAAAAAGTAAGAAAGGAAAAGAAAAAAGGAGAGAGTGAGAGAGAGAGAGAGAGAGAGAGAGAGAGAGAGAGAGAGAGCAAGCGAGCGAGAAGGAAAGCCAACAAAACAGTCTCGCAATAGACAGAGGGAAGAAATGGCAACACTTTGATGTCAACTCGTCGCCTATTGTTGATACAATGTCACGAAACCTAACATTTGTTAATTTTACAACATTCTGCCCTTCGCTGAAAATCATCAGAAATTTCAGTGTGATCTAAAACCTTTTCTGTGATGGGTTACTTATTTGCATATTGACATATTTTCGTATAAAACATACGGAAAAGCAACCTTCACTTCATGCTCACGCAAAGAAACTTATTTCAAGTAACCCAGTCTTAGCTCCAGCACCAGATCACTATTACTTCTCTGGTAGTTCTCACAATAAAATTTCGCAGAATACGAATAAAGGGCTGGAACCGGAGAGGCTTGGACAAATCTTACAAACACAGCTGTGAAACAATTCATGTTTCAATGAAGTTGCTGAATTAAAAGCTTCTGTTAGTGGAGCAATGCACTTGCTAACAACGTTGTGAAACTTCAGAGACATCTATGGCCCAATGAGCAACTACTGCTTTTCCCTTGATAGAGAAAGATGCTTGCTATTTCATGCTTGTAGTTATTGGTCAAACGTCTACCATGAAGAGATTCTTTAACAAATGTAACAAGCATACCTGTAAAATAACAATGCTAAACTTAGAAAGAAGTTATAGAACAAGAAACTTCTATTTGCGAAGCAACACATTCGTTAACCACGATGCAAAGCTCCCTAGAGCCATCTGTGTGTCCAATGCGTACTACTGCTTGGTTCAAGCATGTAAGCATCAGAAATTACACGTGGACACATTGGTCTATGACAACCTGGTAGCAGAGTTTGACAATTTTCAAAAACTGTGCAAGTTCAAAGATACCACCCACAAAGGTGATTGATTGCACACGTGCTTGAAGAAAGCCCTTCATCCGAGAGCAGAAACTGTAATATAATGTAACAGACAAATATGTTTAAAGCTATTTCGATAGGAATTTTAATTCCAAACACACGTAAGGTGAAGGTTTAAACATTGTTATATTTTTCAATACATTATTGCGTTATGTTTACTATAAATCTTTATGTATTTGTGATTCTAAGGACAAAGTTAAAGCTTTTCTTACAACACACTATCGTTTAACCCAATGAATGCTGCTTATTTAAGCAAGATTTGCAACCTTTCCTCTAATAGGCATTAAGAATTCCGAGATAATTCTGAAGAAAATTAAAACGTGGCTTGACTACGAGACAAAGTGTATCTAACCTCCACCCCGCTCCCAAGCTTTCCTTGTCCTCATTACAGTGCCAAACCTCTAGCCCCGGGCTGCAACCCTTGCAAGATACCGTGAAACGATAAGATACTGGGATGGTCCCAAACAGTGCATTTTACCAAATTCGTTTTGTGGACAGACTAACCTGGTTGACTCTCCTCCGAAGAAGAGTACCATTTTTGGTTGTGGTAGGACGAAGTCGCATGTGGGTGAATAACAAAGGACAGTGGAATACCATTTCTCAATATATAGGAAGTAGATAGGGAATACGAGATGAGGTACGAAAGAATCCAAGGTCAGATCACATCCCTGGAAAATAGACATGCAATGCGTGGTTCCCAATATTCTTATTTGCAATATAAGGATACAACAGACAACGCTTATACTCGACACCTTCGCTAAACACAGATCTCTTAAACAAGGCATTGTCAAATTAACCTGGAAGATGAAACCCACATGGCGGAAGGCAAATTGAGGTTTGCGAATCTTTGGCAGTCTATCAAACGATTAAATGACGTTTTATTCATATCGTGATTTTATTTGTCCTTCTTAAAGCGCTAGTATCACTACTAATACGTTTATAATGAACGATAAAACCAAAAACCCAGTCCAGTTACTGTTCTGTCACTTTAGTTTTCATCTAAACTGTGAAATAATTCAAGTTTCAATGAAGCTGCTGGATTAAAAGCTTCTGTTGGTGAACCAATGCACTTACCAAACACATTGTCAAACTTCAGAGACATCTATGGCCCAATGAGCAACTACTGCTTTTCCTTTGATAGAGAAAGATGCTTGCCATTTCATGCTTGTAGTTATTGGTCAAACGCCTACCATGGCTAGATTCTTTAACAAATGTAACAAGCATACTGTAAAATAACAATACTAAACTTATAAAGAAGTTATAGAACAAGATATTTCCATTTGCGGAGAAACACATTCGTTAGCCACGATGCAAAAGCTCCCTAGTGCCATCTGTATGTCCAGTGCGTACTACTGTTTTTCCGTTTATGGAGGAAACATTTGTTAATAATAACTCGTGTTCGAAGAAAAAAATATTGAAAGAACGCGGGATGCGAAATAATAATGCGAAGCTTACTTTAGGAGGAGAAAAAAAAAGATATGCTCCAAAAATGCTAGGCGCCGGAGGGGTTCGAACCCTCGACCTTCTGTTTACAAGACAGACGCTATAACCACTTAGCTACGGCGCCTGTTGTTTTAAGGTGCCTCAAGAAAGTATATATTGTTAACATAGCGGATGGAAATGCTGTGAGCTCTTCGGGAGTTACTATTGTTCGCTCACAAGATGGCACTGGTGTCGCGGTCCCTTTAGGTTAGTTCAGCAATGCATGGTGAAAATGGGTTTCATATTATCAGTTAGCATTTTAAATACCTAAAATCGTAAGCAGGAATATTGGAAATACTGTTTTGAAACATCGTCTTTCCTTGACACATAATATAGGATGGTATTTTAGAATAATGGGTATTACAATTAACGAAGAACAGTGGGAAACATCTGCTTACACGATTTTACGCTGAAAAATTAAATCATAATGCAAATTATGTATTTCTTAAGCATTGTATCTAGAACCAGCTTTTGTTTTTTACTTAAATAATTTAAATTGCGTTTATGTTCGCAACAATTAGTAGCGAATTTCTTTTCTACTACTTTTTATTTTGCACTCTCTTTAGATAGCAGGATTTTACTTCTAACTAACTTTCTATTGAGGTTTCTAATTCTTTTCTTCAGTATAGCAATTTCATTATTTACACTTGTGTTTGTGACCTTGGAGGAATTAGAACTGTTTTCTGTGAATTCCTCGTTGTTGAAGGACAGCGCGTTTGAAATAAGAACTGGTTGACTGGATCCTGTATCTGGTAATTTACTGATTGTTGAATATTGCTTTTTCAGTAATTTTTTGTCTCTGTTTTTGTGGAGATTTTCGGGATTTATGCACTGTAGTTAAGTACCTGGGTAAATTAGGAAATATACAGGGAATTGCCCCTGGCTTTAACCGCCATTTAATTCTAGGGATTTCAACTAGTTTTCCATGCACAAGGAATGAATCAACTTTCACTAAAAAGTCCTCTGGAAAATTTTTGTCACAAATACTAGATTTAACAGATAATTTAGTGTCTTTCCTAGGAATAGACTTTTCCCATTTGTAAAACAGATTTTTATCTTTAGGAGGAGTAAAAAAATGTCTAGCTTCTGAGCAGTTTGTGTATCCTGAACGACACCCGGGTACAAAACAAGTTGGCATTTTTAATCAATTATAGATGTTGCTTGAAACTTACGTTTTGAAGAACACACACATTTATGCACAAAATTAGAAGCAATTTCACAAGTTATGTACCTAATTACTCACAACACACAACGCATACGTATAAAATTGTCTGTACTTCCGAATCACATACTAGGCAGTTCGGTCGCATTTTAAGGCGACTGCGATCGCCACACCGCAGTTTCGGTCAGTTGCCACGGGATCACGGATCATGCAGTGAACTAGCGGGAGAGCTCACACTTTCTCTTCTATCCGTTATGTTGTTAGTTCAAGCCATGCTTAAACGCACTAGAATTATTCCTGTGTAGAGAAAGTGATAGTCTACCACGTTCTTTTGAATAAGTATAAATTTACTCCCAAAATGTAATTAACCCTTTACGAGCATATATGGGCGACCTGTGCGGACCCTGACGACCGAAAACCCATATATGGGTTTGGAGTCATAGAGCTATTGTGATCGGCTCCTCTCGCTCAAATAATTCATAGATACTGCCAATAGATGGCAGTAATTTTCTTTCAGATGTTTGTGATCAGTTTATCACCGATTTTCCATATTTAATAATTTCTGTCGTAGTTTTCAGTAGTGTAGGAATAAACAGTGCGGTGATTGCATCCAGTAAGCGAGAGTTTTTTTCTTTTTTTGACAGAATGGCGGGAAAGAAAGGGTTGGCGGTGCAAGAAATTGTAGAATTGTTGAACAAAAGTGATAGTAAGTTATAGAATTTTGTGCTCAGTGATGACGAGAGTGATATATGCGAGAATTCGTGTGCAAGTGCAAGTGAGAGCGAGAGTGACACAAGTGACTCTGCAGACAGCTGTACTCCTAGTTGGATGAGGTGAGTAATATTGACCCTGGCCCTACATCTAGTATCCCAGTGCACAATATCCAGCAGGGACCAATACTTCTCATTTTGATGAGAAAACGCTGCCAGCAGAATTTTTTGGTCTATTTTTGATGACAAAATTATCGAAGTAATTGCAGAGGAGACGTATTGAGGGAAACCGGGAGGAAAAAAAAAAAAAAAAAAAAAAAACACAGGCGACATCACCAACGAAAAAAGCCAGAATTGCTTCTTAGAATCTCCCATATATTGCCAATATAAAAGCACAGATATAGTATTATCTCAATAGTATTGAGATAAACAAGTCGCTATGAAAATCATCTGCACATTTTAGATACTCTGCCCTAGCTAGGTGTCACTGCACATTTCTATCAAAACTTTTATAATTTGTTATCATCATTACCGTTATAATTACAAATGGAAGTATTAAATGTCATAATGTGGCACCATTTAGTTCCTGAAGCACTGCTGGTTTATTTGTGAATACCTATATGTACGAACTACACTGTAGAAAATGGAGAAGTGCTACTTATGCGTTATTGTAACAACATTTTTACGCTGAGTAACAAAACTTCACTCGTGGAGGACAGTTATGATCCAATTCAACAAAAAGCTAGGTATACTATGTGTTTTAGTACATTTGAGCAGTTTTATATAGTTTTAACTGTATTTAATAGAGTTTCATACTTTAGCAAAATTGCCTTCCGCTCAGAGTCATAAAACACGTCTGCTCGGGAAGGGTTAAACTTTCAGTGTATATCTATTTGATGCACGCTATTGACGTATATATTTTCACTTTCTCTACTACGTGCAGTGAGCATGCGTGTGTGTGCGTGTGCATGGGCTGTGTCTGCTTATGACCAACATAACGAAGGGTCGGTTAAGAGCCAAAACTGGTATTTTAAGTTTAATACCGTTCAAAGATACAACATGAACATCCTGAGGAAAAGTCCTTCAAATTAAATTATACTAACATGGACATTTTTTCCAAAACTTCAATCTTCTCAAAAACGTTTCCAACGATTTTGATTAAATGCCATAATTTTAACATGTTTTTAAGGCAAATAAAATTTATATTTTGAATATTTTTGGCCGCAACCTATGTACTCCTGTCTACCACTGATGACTTTCCATATCTGGTAAAGCTTAAGAGATGGATCAAATCTCACCATTAAAAAATGTAGATTTCGTTTGCACCTGGAGGTTATGACGGAATGCAGTTTTTGTTGAGTGAACTATTTCCGAGATATTCCTTCTTATTTGTTGGAATTTTTCAATTCTTTAACTTTACTCAAATGGAGGTTCATCATTCACTTTATGATCTCTTGGCCGTTCAAACAGAAGGGAACTTCAAGGCCTTCATATAGTGACCTGCTTTAACGCGTGCCTTCTCTGGGATTATAGTCCCCAAAAGACCAAACCAGGGCGCTCCGATGTTGTGGAATTTGGCCGGAGTTAGTTGCCCGGCGCCTAGTTTCGCCCTCCACACACGGAAGAGACGAGGCCTCGTGCAGTCGTCTCGAGGGGACTCTGCGACGGTTGCCCCGCTGGCCCGATGCGACAGGCCGTTGATGTGTTCCCGAAAGATAAGGCCCTTATCTAGCTTCACTCCCAGGTAGGAGATAGTATCCACCCATTCTATCCTTCATCGAAGGTATGTAAATGTGGGAAAGGTGGCTGGAAAGCGGCGTTAGGTGAAACGTATGGCGTGGTTTTTCTCCGGGTTGGTGGACAATCGCCAACGCCTGCATCATTCTTGGAGGAGGCGGAGGTGTCTCTGTATGGGGAGGAAGCTTCTGCGAGGGTGTTTGTTTGTAGAGTATAGCAGTACGTCTTCAGCATACTGGGCTATGTTGACGTGCTGCTCAGTTGGAATGTCGGCCACATATACGCTAAAGAGCGTGTGGGACAGTACAGAACCCTCGGGGATTCCACCTCGGATTGGCCTGCGTGTGGATTTGTTTCCCGCAACTGAGACCACAAAGGCTCTGTGTTTCAGGTATGAGCATATTAGGTGTATTAGTCGTGTGGGTACGTTCGGTTTGATAAGTTTCCAGAGGAGACCCACATGCCAGGTCGTGGAGAATGTCTTGTGCAGGGAGTAGATAGTGTATTAAAATTGCAAAATCAAGGAAATTCTTGTTAATGATCATGAGCCAGATTACCTGTATTTTTTCTGGTAGTGTCTCTGCTCATAGCTTTTCTTATGTTGCGAGATGCCGCTTAGCTGCCCTTTTATGCTGAATTTATCTGTTTTGAGCCCTTTTGGCCCATATTTTGTTCAAATACTGCCTAAGATTTAAGCAGGAATGGAGCGCTGAAGTCACTTAATCGATAACTGAAGGAGTAAATAATTTAATACTAAAAAAATTATTTTTGAAACTAATTAATTTTTGTTAATACCAGCTTTGGATGCTGTTTTTGTGCAATTAGGGTTTATAAAATAATAAAATGTGATATTTTACTTTTTGATGCGCATGAAGTATTTTTAATGTTCAAGCATTTTTGCATTGTGAATAAATTTAATAATTAACTCCCTGAAAACTATAAAAGAGATTGTGCTTGAACTTTGTGTCGCAGTTGATAACATAAACTCCCTTAAGTGTGCAAAGTATTGATTTAATAACTGTAAAATTATAAAAAATACAAGTTTCAGTGCCAAGGTCTCCTAATATGCCATAACGTTATTATGTCATTCAATTGTTCGCTTGAGAATTCACACGTAAAAATGTAGCATGACGTCACACTAAACAAATGAGTAACGTTGTCAAGGTGAATCAACACCAGAAATTTTTCTCTTGAAGATGAACACAAGATCTACAACGCTAAGTATTACATCGAAAGCAGAAAATCAAAATGTTGTGTCTCCAAAAGAGCAGAAAGGGTTCACTGCACAATACAAGAATGAAGGTATTTATTTGTGTAATATTTATGAGAAAAACTAACTGAACCGGGAAATGAAATTGCGATTAACATACTCACGTTTTGGAAGTCATAAGCATGTACATACATAGCCGTTGTACACTAAAAAGTTAATTGCAGATAGAAAAATGATTATTGATTATTTCTTTCCATTTATTACTGTTAATGTTTGAAACCATATTTTTAAAATCTAAGAACTATTGGAGTTAATAAATCCATAAGGCAAGGTTAAACGGATTTCATTAATACTGGCTAAATATTGGTCTGCGTAGTAACACATTTCAAATCTCTACTCATATTAACACTTATAATGCAAGTATAGGCAAATTGAATACTCTGCGAATAATCCGTTAAGTCAGCTTCCCTCTGATTTATTCGATTATAACTTTACGCCGTGCGCAACGCCTTACACACAAATTATGTACATCTCTATGTAACATATAACTTAAGTCAAATATCTACATATATTTTTACAGTACTAACAATTGCCGAGATATACGTTACTATCGTTTTAAACATTTCATTACTTCACTTGCGCTTTTGAAATGGCAGGTCATCGTATTTTTCTTTCTGATGATTGAATTCGAACAGCATAGTTTCAAAACCAGCATAATTATAATAACCCGTGTTTTCAAGATTTGATTAACTTTACATAATTCTTAAGCTTACTGTAACTTAATTTCTGTTAACGTATAACGCGATTAACATGAAACAAAAAGAAAAGGAGTTTGTGAAGAAAACAGCATTAACTTGACTGACAAAACCGATATATTCAGCCATCCACAATCATTTCATAACCATAGATTCTCAATTACTCAGGTTTCGTTTACAGAATTATAGGTATTAAAAGCTGAAATCCCTTGGCCGAATGGATTATTTGATGCAGACAGAGTTTGGAAAATTCACAATTTGGAATGACGATTATTTGACAGACTTATTCTAAATGTAACAACATATAACGTGTTTCATGTATGAATTAAAACAGATGAGTTAACCCTAATACATTTCAGTTATATCATTGTATTGCTACTTTCAAAATTAAATTTAATGTAAAACTGCAGCATCACATTACATAAAACAAAATGAGTAATACAACTCTATCCGTTACTAGGGCGAATCAACATGGTGACGTTTTCCTCTGGATGAGGGCTGGAAAATGTTAATACCTCATGCATCCAATCGGAGACAGCAAATACGAGTAGCATACAGCAAAAGGTAAGTGGCGCAAAATATCAGAAATAGAGTATTTGTGTTTGTAGTATTTATAGAGAACGTAAATAAAAGGTCGGTCGCTATTCTGCTTGCAGAATTCTGTTCGTTCATAAATATAATTTTATGCAGTAGTATAAAGGGAACAGATGTGCGAATGTACTTAAATCTAAGGAGTTTATAATGAAATCAGCCTGCTGCTTGCTTTCCAATATTAGAGTTTCAAGAGCCATAAAGGATTTTATTTTATTTTGATATTATTTTTAGTTCATTTTATTTTATTTCATCTTTATATTTGTAAGTTATTTAGCTTTTACTCCTTTTAATTTACCATTTATTTCTACTTTTTAATTTAATTCCATTTCACTCATTTTTTACGTTCTCTACCATGCCCTAAGCCCACTGTGTTCCCAAATTTCACTTGCACCTACAAAGCTATAAGCAATAAGATAATTCCTGCAACTGTTTATCTCAACCAATACAAACCAATATAGGAATAAACGTTTAAGAATAGTTAGTACAAGAGGACAGAGTCATGTGAATGCAACACATCAGATTTTTCTTTTTCAAATTCTTTCATTTATCCCTTTTACTTTTATATTTCATTTAATTTGTTTTATTTAGTTTTTCTCAATTTTTACCTTTTATATTCTGATTCCATTTCACCTGTGCTATTATATGATTTAATTGTATTCCATTTTACTAATTTAATTCATTTCTTCTCGTTTTGCCTTATGTTATTGATTTCATTTCATATTTTCTTAATTTATTTTATTTCATTATTTATTTCGTATTTGCTAATTTTACTTGATTTCATCCCAATTTTAACTTTTTATTTCATTCTATTTATTTTTACCTATTTATCTGTTTACTTACTAACTTATCTACTCACTCAATCACTCAATCACTCACTCACTCGCTCGCACACTCACCCACCTAGTCTGTCTGTCTGTCGGTCGGTCGGTCGGTCGGTCGGTCGGTCGGTCGGTCGGTCGGTCGGTCGGTCGGTCGGTCGGTCGGTCGGTAGGTCGGTCGGTCGGTCGGTCGGTCGGTCGGTCGGTCGGTCGGTCGGTCGGTCGGTCGGTCGGTCGGTCGGTCGGTCGGTCGGTCGGTCGGTCGGTCGGTCGGTCGGTCGGTCGGTCGGTCGGTCGGTCGGTCGGTCGGTCGGTCGGTCGGTCGGTCGGTCGGTCGGTCGGTCGGTCGGTCGGTCGGTCGGTCGGTCGGTCGGTCGGTCGGTCGGTCGGTCGGTCGGTCGGTCGGTCGGTCGGTCGGTCGGTCGGTCGGTCGGTCGGTCGGTCGGTCGGTCGGTCGGTCGGTCGGTCGGTCGGTCGGTCGGTCGGTCGGTCGGTCGGTCGGTCGGTCGGTCGGTCGGTCGGTCGGTCGGTCGGTCGGTCGGTCGGTCGGTCGGTCGGTCGGTCGGTCGGTCGGTCGGTCGGTCGGTCGGTCGGTCGGTCGGTCGGTCGGTCGGTCGGTCGGTCGGTCGGTCGGTCGGTCGGTCGGTCGGTCGGTCGGTCGGTCGGTCGGTCGGTCGGTCGGTCGGTCGGTCGGTCGGTCGGTCGGTCGGTCGGTCGGTCGGTCGGTCGGTCGGTCGGTCGGTCGGTCGGTCGGTCGGTCGGTCGGTCGGTCGGTCGGTCGGTCGGTCGGTCGGTCGGTCGGTCGGTCGGTCGGTCGGTCGGTCGGTCGGTCGGTCGGTCGGTCGGTCGGTCGGTCGGTCGGTCCCTCACTCACTCACTCACTCACTCACTCACACAGTCGACGCTCGCTTATTTATGTATTTGCTTATTTTTTTATATTGATGTTTTATTAGTCCATCCTTCCATCCATCCGTCCATCCACCCTCCATCCCTGCACCCGTCCATTCACTACATTAGCCAATCCTAAAATATTTGTTGTTGCTCATTGGAAATTTTAAATATTTCTTTCAAGTAGAAGTTGCTATTCGTTTTCTCTGTAGCATGCAAAGAGAAAGTCGTGTTTAAACCTCCACAAGTGATCGCCTTAAGCTACTATGCTGGTATACTTATAAGGGAACAACTTAATATGCAATGAAAGTACATATTTTAAAAAAACACAAGAATAAGCGTTTGTAAGATGTGTTGGTAGAATAGGGAGCAGACAAAACCATGTAATTGCAGCATCGTATTTGTTATGTGTAGTTACAGCAGACGCAAAATGTAATGACGGCTGATGGCTGACCACTACTACTCTATTCCCTGTAGTGCAAAGATATTTTATGTGCGCAAATGCTATTTACATAAGCGACTGTACAGCGTGATATCACAACGTATTTAACTACACATTACCGCAAGGAATGGCTAGCCTATGATTGGATTTTATGCTGAGCCACCCACCATTAAATTTTGTGTCAGCCATAATTAAAATGTTCAAGAAAATTCAGTTCAACTCATCTTTATTTTCTGTACTACCTATAGTAAGTAGGGGAAATATTGTGTTCGACAAAAAATTTTGATGTCAAGATTAAACCAGAAATATACATTTTGAGGGCCCCTGTGTCCAAAAAAGGCTGTTTTAGAAAAGGGTCCGTGTGAATATAATCTGTATTTCTTAGTGAACAGCATAATACTAGACAGTGGCGGCTCGCAGTGAAAATTTTAGGGTAGACAAAGTGTAACAGTAACAACATACAACAACAATATAATAATAATAATAATAATAATAATAATAATAATAATAATAATAATAATAATAATAATAATAATAATAATAATAATAATAATAATAATAATAATAATAATAATAATAATAATAATAATAATAATAATAATAATAATAATAATAATAATAATAATAATAATAATAATAATAATAATAATAATAATAATAATAATAATAATAATAATAATAATAATAATAATAATAATAATAATAATAATAATAATAATAATAATAATAATAATAATAATAATAATAATAATAATAATAATAATAATAATAATAATAATAATAATAATAATAATAATAATAATAATAATAATAATAATAATAATAATAATAATAATAATAATAATCATAATAATAAACCCCGTTTATCGGAAATATAGGGGGCGAAGTCATTGCGGATAACGCAAACAATATATAGTTTGGCTGTTTAATAAGAGCAGAGTGAATGGCTGTGACTTACGGACGAATTACCGCCAAAACTAAAATCACGAGTGTCGGTAGACTTTTTTCCAGGGGGGGGGGGCACATGTTGGAAATTTGCAATCATATAATATTAAATCATTATTTTACTGTCAAAATGTATAGGTAGTATTTGTTGCAGATAACCGTATTAATTTGTGCTAAACAAAAATTGTTTTTACATCAAAATTAAAATAATAGTTTAAAAGTCAGTAACTGATTGCACATTAAGTTCACCAACCTCCAAGGGGGGGCTGTGGCCCCCCTTACCCCCGTTTCGCGACGCCCATGACTAATATAGATTAAGAAATTGAAAAATTATCTGACTGCAGCTTTGTGTTAAATAGCTAAAACACTCCTCTTTTCATTGTCAGTGCGCCGCGAAAGCGAAATTTGTAATAGTTCACTAATTAAGTCGGTCATACTGGTATTCCCCTCCGAAGGAGTGTCGCCTTGTCGTGGCGGAGGGGCTCAGTACCTGAGCCAGACGGCCTACTAAGATTCATTTTGATTACTGGTAGGCAAGAGGTGAGGGGAAGCAAAGAACATTCCAAACGGGTAGATGGGGCTCGTTAGTCTTGGTTGACGACTCATCTAGGAGAAGAGGACTCCGAAATCAAACTCCCCCAGGGGCTCCTGCTACGGTAGGTGCGGGTTTGGCGTGCCCGGGGCCCCGAGCCATACTCTCGATGGGTTCCTCCAAGAGGTGAGAGGGCACATGCCAAGCGCCCATTCAACTTTGGTCCACTCTTGTGTTTGACCTTCCACCTGTTACCTCCCTGTACACAGTCTGATGGATAACCTACGCGCGGGTGACGCAAGGGGTGACTGGGTAATAGCGTAAGTCCCAGCCCCTGGTTATCATGTAGGATCTGTGTGCGTATCCGCTGATAAAGGTCAGTCCCGGGGAGGGGCCATTGCATGAGCTGATGCACTCCTGAAGGCGATTGGGTCCCTCTGTCTATACATTGGGAGGTGAGACCCTAGGGTGAGCCAGGTCCAGGCCAGGACTCTCACCTAAGCCGGGGTGGCGCCCAGGATGTGAGCATGCCATCGGAGACATTTGCAATGGTGGAGGATTAAAGCGCCATGAGTTCACAAAAAACTCAAAATAAATCAAAATACCTGAAGTCAAGTGTAAAGGAAGTAGTTGAGTCCTGTGGTCCTCGCTACTTAGTAATTTCGCGAACTGAGGAAGGAAAAAAGTTTCTTTCGGTGAGCCCATTTGTAATCCAGAAGGGCCTGGATAAGATAGCTGGTCCAGTGAAGTCATGCACTAGATCGCGTAATGGCACGCTTCTAGTAGAAGCGCATTCAGCAGAACAGGCAGCTAAAATACAGAAAGCGAACCTGTTGGCCAGCTATCCCATACGTGTTGACCTACATAAGACGTTGAACTCGTCACGCGGTGTCGTCAATACCCGCGCATTAGACGGACTCAGTGTTGAAGAGATTAAGGAAAACCTAGAAGATCAAGGTGTTACCTGTGTGTATCGGGTTCATCGCAAAGAAAGCGGTGAATTGAAGCCTACTCGTACCCTGTTCCTGACCTTTGATCGGGTAGATCTCCCTCAAAGAATTAGGGCAGGATACGAAGCTATAGAAGTAAGGCCATACATCCCGAACCCAATCCGGTGCTTTAAGTGTAACCATTTTGGACACACAAGTGAACTATGTAACAGAACGGCTTCTTGCGTCAACTGCGGAGGCGTCCTTCACGACGCTCCATGTTCATTGCCTCCCAGTTGTGTGAACTGCAGCGGCGAACATCCAGCCAATTCGCGAGAGTGCCCCCGGTTTATAGAGGAAAGGGCGATCCAGGAAATCCGAGTCAAAGGGAAGGTGTCCTTCTCAGAAGCTCGGAAACTCCTGCGTATCCGACAGCCCCCCCTTCCAAAGTCCGGTACCTATCGCTCTGTTGTAGCTAGGCCGGCAGAGAAGCGGGAAATCGCTACACAAACCAGCGATCAAACCGGGGCGACAATTTCACAAAAAACTATCGTAGCAAGAACAGTTCCAAAGCCTTCAACATCTACAGGTAAATCTACGTCTCCTACCAAGTCCGTAAAGGAAAAGAACACATCTACAAGGTCACCGTCTAAATTGCCAGTCTACAACAATAGCAAGAATGAGCCCGTTGTTTATGTTACATCACCGAAGAAATTTAAGAAACAATATGTAAGAACTGACTTCCTCAAAGAAGAAAACGTGTCTGTTCCCACTCAACCAAAGGGAAAGAAGAGCCAGCGTTCATCCCCCCGAAGATCCTCTTCTGAGGATTCCTCCGGGATGGACACAGACCGGCAGCTTTCATCTTCGCCGGTATCCACGAGCAATCGGTTCGAGGCTCTCGAACCGAAATTTGCTATGGGGATACGCACCTCCTCGGTAGAGGAGATGCAAGAAGATCCTGCCTATACTGGGAGAAACCCAGTGAAAAAGAGGCAGGATAAATGTGAAAAGAGTGTGAGCCCAAAAGATCACAAAAGGGCTAAATTGAACCGACCACCGCCTACTACAAGGTAATACACTGTTACCTTGCAATATTTATCCCACACACATACTAATATGGCTATCTTACATTGGAACATACGTGGCATTCGAACTCAAAGGCCAGAACTTGAGCTCTTGCTCAAAGAAAACGAACCTCTGGTCGTATGTTTGCAAGAGACTAAGCTGCGTCCTCAAGACGCTTTCCATCTAAGGCGATACACCCCAGTACGGTGTGATGTTACACCAGAAGAGGGTGTTCCGGCACATGGCGGCGCTATGATACTTGTGAGAGATGACATTTATATGCAATCTGTACCAATACAGTCTGATATCCAATCAGTTGCAATAAGGATTGTACTGCCAGACATCCGTTTCACCATCTGTAATATATATTTGCCTCCGTCCCATGACCTCTCGCACATTGATTTAGAAGATCTAGTTTCCCAGTTGCCAACACCGTTTCTGTTGGTGGGAGACTTCAATGCGCACCACCCACTTTGGGGTTCAAGTCGCGCTTGTGCGAGAGGTACACTCATTTCCGATTTTTTGGACAGTCACAACCTAGCTCTCCTCAACACTGGAGAGCCTACATTCATTTCTGACTCGCATAGCACCTTCTCACACCTCGATCTTGCAGTTTGTTCACCTCAGTTGGCAGTCTCCTTACAATGGAACGTCATCTCTGATTTACACTCTAGTGACCACTTCCCATGTCGTATTAGTCTCTTGACGCAACATACATACTCCACACGTATGCCCAGGTGGCGTTTGGACCATGCCAACTGGAACCTTTACACCCAGTTGGCTGTCTTTACCTACAACGAGCATGACTCAGTAAATAATTTGGCGCAGCATCTCACGGAGACGATTCTCTCTGCTGCTGAACAATCGATTCCGCGGTCGACTACACACCCCCGTCGATTTCCCGTCCCCTGGTGGACGGAAGAATGTCGGAATGCCATTCGTGCTCGAAGGCGTGCACTTAGGGTTTTCCAACGTCACCCTACTTTGGAAAACCTGATTGAATACAAGAAAATGCGCGCCAGGTCCAGACAAGTCATTAAGGATAGCAAAAAGTCATCATGGAGCAAATTTGTAGCTTCATTTAACCGACACACACCTTCCTCGGTTGTGTGGGATAGATTAAGGCGTGTTGCAGCTAAAACGACCCAAATACCAATAGCGGGACTAAAAACAGCCACAGGAGCTGTTGTTGATTCATTTGAAGTGGCCAATACCTTTGGCAGTGCTTTCGCACAAGTGTCTAGCTCGGAAAACTACTCCCCTGAGTTCCTTCCATTTAAAACTCAGGTGGAATCTCAAGGCTTCACGTTTCGTTCTAGAAACGTAGAAGATTACAATCGCCTTTTCACCATGGCGGAGCTGGAGCATTCCCTGAAATCTTCGCGATGTTCAGCACCAGGACCGGACGGTATTCATGTACAAATGTTACAACAGCTCTCTCCTGAAGGTAAGGCATTCCTGCTCGAGGTCTATAATCGTGTTTGGGTTGACAGTATACTCCCAGAAAATTGGCGGGAGGCCACCGTTATTCCCATCTTGAAGGCTGGGAAGGACCGTCATCTTCCCTCCAGCTATCGTCCTATTTCCCTCACCAGTTGCGTTTGCAAGGTGATGGAACGCATGATCAATGGACGATTGGTATGGTGGTTAGAAAGTCGTAACCTACTGACTAACATCCAGTGTGGTTTTCGACGACGCCGTTCAACTGTTGACCATCTTGTGTCAATATCGACACAGATAATGGACGGCTTTATGAAGAACTGTCAAACCGTTGGCATATTTTTCGATCTTGAGAAGGCTTATGATACGTGCTGGCGAGCAGGGATTCTACGTTCCCTGTATGCCTGGAACATACGTGGACGCCTACCACTTTTCATTCAGGAGTTTATGAAGGACCGCTTTTTCCGAGTAAGGGTCGGCTCGGTTTTTTCTAATTCTTTTGTTCAGGAGGAGGGAGTACCTCAGGGTTCGGTGCTAAGTGTCACGCTCTTTGCTATAGCAATTAACTCCATCTGGAAATGTGTTCCACCTGGAGTTTCGTCATGCCTATTCGTAGACGACTTCGCTGTCTATTGCACTTCTCAGCGCACGGCGTTCTTACAACGGCGCCTGCAGCAATGTTTGGACAACCTTAGAGAATGGAGCATGAAAAACGGCTTCCGTTTCTCAACTGAGAAGTCAATCTGCGTTAATTTCTGGCGCCGTAGGAGACGATTACCACCTTCGCTCCGATTTGGTCCAGATGAACTTCCCTTCGCAGAAGAGACGCGCTTCCTGGGTTTGATCTTGGCCAGGAAGCTTAGTTGGTCGTCGCATATTGCACAGCTAAGAGCGAGATGTGACCGTTCCCTAAATATTATGCGAGTACTGAATGGCAAATCGTGGGGAGCGGATCGAACAATTTTGTTGCGAATATATCGCGCATTGGTCCGATCCAAGCTAGACTATGGGTGTATTGTTTATTCGTCAGCACGACCATCTGTGCTGAGAAGATTAGACGTGGTCCAAAATAGGGGCATCCGCATTGCAACAGGAGCTTTTCCAACAAGCCCAGTGGTGAGCCTTTACGCCGAGTCCGCAGAAGCTCCTCTGCAATATCGGCGTGAGATTCTCTTGGCAAATTATGGTTGTGCGCTTAGATGTATGCCTAAGCACCCAACGTTCGCTTCTTTTTTCACCACCACGCTAAGAGAACGATATAGAAATAGCACCCTTAATCCAAAGCCTGCGGGGTTCCGTTTCCAAGAGCTCCTAGTGAAGCTTGGAGTGGAACTGCCTGTGATGTTCGCCAAGGGCGAGAGACTTTACCCCCCTTGGCTATCTGGTACGCCCCATGTAGATCTTGGGATGACCATACACCAGAAGTCCACGATGCCTATTTCAAGTATCCGCACGTGTTTCTTAGAATTTTTGTCAGGCTACTCTGACCGTAAATATATTTACACCGATGGATCAAAGAACACCAACGGTGTTGGATGTGCTTATGTTTATGGAACCGAACCATATACATTCGGTTTTCCAAATAGCACTTCCATTTTTACTGCAGAGCTTTATGCAATCTATCGAGCCGTTTTGTATGTTCGCCGTCGTAAATTAGGTGACTGCCTGATTTTGAGCGATTCCCTTAGTGCACTGCAGAGCCTTTGTCAGTTGTACAACCCCCACCCTATTGTACAACGTATCCAGGATGCCCTCCATGTTTTACACGCTTCTGGCGTTGACGTGGTGTGTGCATGGATTCCTGGTCACGTAGGTTTGCCTGGGAATGAAAAGGCAGATTTAGCAGCAAAGACGGCAACTACAGAACCCAGAATTATCATCTCACGTGTTACTTCGGAAGACTTTAGGCTTGAAGTGCGGAGAGCGGTGCTGTCGTCCTGGCACGACGAGTGGTCAGCTCTCCGCGGTAATAAGCTTAGAGAAGTGAAAGAACTTCCGATAAACTGGGTAACTTCCTGTCGCACATCTCGTCGCGAGGAGGTTAGTTTGGCTCGATTAAGAATAGGGCACTGCAATTTTTCGCACGGTTACCTATTTAAAAGGGACCCTGCGCCTCTATGTCCGCTGTGTGACAACGTTTTGTCGGTTCGCCACGTGCTCCTAGAGTGTTACTCTCTAGCGCACCTTCGGGATTCTCTGCAGCTGCCTGCCAGACTTGCAGAGGTCCTAGCGGACGACAAAACAGCGGTTGATAGAGTTCTTAATTTTTTAGCGCAGTGCAATATAAATTTGAGGATTTAAATTTTTTAATTATCTTGTTCTGCTTTTGGACATATTTATCACCTTGTTTGATATCTGGCTATTGCCACTGATTTCTACCTTGTATATTTTGTTGTTTCTAGTATTCTTATTTTTTGAGTGAAATTTATATCTGGCTATTGCCATGAGTCTGTTAAGGGCGCTGATGACCTAGAAGTTGAGCGCCCTTAAACCAAATCCAAAATCCAAAAATCCAAATCCATACTGGTATTACACAGAGATAACGACCGATTCAGATCTCTGAGATCTTCGTTCGTGGAGTATGGCTGTTCGGAAAATGTCGCATAAATTCGGATTTGGGCAGGCAGGTGTTCGGACTGCTGGCAGACGCGTCTACGCATGCTCGGAGTGCATATACAGACCGAATGTTTCCTTATCCCTGTTCAAGGGCCTCGTACTCAGGAAATGGGGCCGGGCAGGCAGAGGTTAAGCTAGCCTGCTCTCCACTACCCAGGTTCCATGCGTATCATTTCTGCCACGCGTTTCAAACACGCAGCTCAGTTTTGATGAATCGGAATTGAGATTAAAGGATTTGACCATGCGCTGGTCATTATAACCGAGAAAACTTTTCTTGAAATGCAATTTAGGGGAAAATGACGGTTCAAATGATAAAATTCAGAATCATAGTTAAACATTATTTGTTGATGTATTACGATAGGGTAGGCAATGCCTACCCTGCCTACCCTGAGGAGCCGCGCCTGATACTAGAACGAAAAGTTGGTTAAAAACCAAAGATGGTATTTAAGTTTAATATCTTTCAAGGACACAACACGAAGATTTTTCAGAAAATCCCTCTAACCTTAACTGCTTTTTACATGGGAAGTTTTTAGAAAATTTTGAGTTTCTAAAATATGGGCTCTAACGGTTTTGATTAAAATGCCTTACGTTTAACATATTGTTGTGGCAAATTTGTACTTCAGTTTTAGCAGAATTGCAAACTTCAAAACTTCAACATTTGAAATGAGTTTAAGGACATCCGTTTGTGAAAAAAGGCCAAAAGATGCCAAAACTGTGGAAACTTTTTTATTTAAACACTATATACTATCCATTTTAATTCTATGTATTTAGCTATTATAAAACAAATGAATTGCCTGCCCGTAAATCTAGCTTCCTACAAGCCAAAATTTGAAGTGAACAAAACATTCAAGAGGCCTTTAAATACCAAATCAGCTGCACAGGAGCATATTTGGCACTTTAGTTTACACCAAAGAACCTTCTTAAGCAGGTAAACGTCAGGTTTTTAACGTTATTTTGAAAATCTTCCTTTCTTTGGGTTTCATTGGTCAGCACATTATGATATTTAAATTGCTACACACGATATTCTTTTTGGCACAAATCAATGACATCTCTTTGCAATAAACAGGATAAATTATGAGTTCATATTTTGTTAATATGCTCAATGGTGACGTTATTATATAACACGTGGATAATGTTCATATGGTGCAAATGATTAAATAAACAAATGAGGTCTCATATTTAAAATGTGTAGTCTCCAAAACAAGAAAAACCATTAAAATTTATTTTAACTTTAATGCAACTGTTTACCAGTTTAATTATAAAGCATAATTTTTTAAGAGTATAGCCTCATTAAAGAAGGAAATAATGAAGCTGTTACCAGTGGGGCAAAAGAGTCCAAATGAAGAAATTTGAAACTAAAAGCTTCACTTATCTTAGTAATATAACTGTGAAAAATCTGGTTTCTAATTTGTTCTTATTACATTTTACATAGTTGCATGACGGGGGACAATTTTTCAAAATAGTATTGAAGAATATGCATGCCATTTGTTCTGCATATTATACAGGGTACTTCGAATGCTATATTCAAATCCCAAGTGGTTTGACCTGAAATTTTGTTTTTCTGGAATTTATAACAGATGCGTATCCATAACTTTTATTTGATGGCAAGCTGAGCCAGCAACCCTACTCGTGTTATTGTGTTAAATGTGAATATCTCTCTTCTTTCCTCTCTCACCTTTTCACTCTCTCAAGCTTTCAATCTCTCTCTGTTTAACACAAGCTCTCCTGCTCCGTCTTTTTCTGTCCCTCTAATACAAAGGTTACTGTTCTCTCTCTCTCTTACTTCCTCTCAGTGCGCTAATTCTCCTTCATTTGCGTCCCGCACTCCCTCTCTTTCTATCCAATGTACATGTAATGTTTTGAAAAGCAGTAACAAAGTGGTGTTTCTTTTTTCTGAGGTGTTAATAAATATGAAAACAAAAGTACAAGCTTTAACTGCACACAAGATGTATTAATGTCCTTACACTTGCAAAAAATTGGATATTGTACGCGCTTAAGGTCCTCTCTTATATGCCATAACGTTATTATTTCATTCAATTGTTCGCTTGAGAATTCACACGTAAATATGTAGCATGACGTCACACTAATCAAAATGAGTAACGTTGTCAAGGTGAATCAATATCAGAATTTTTTCTCTTGAAGATGAACATAAGATCTACAACGCTAAGTATTACATCGAAAGCAGAAAATCAAATGTTGTGTCTCCAAAAGAGAAGAAAGGGTTCACTGCACAATACAGGAATGAAGGTATTTATTTGTGTAATATTTATAAAAAAAAAAAAAAAACTAAACCGACCGGGAAATGAAATTGCGATTAACATACTCACGTTATAGAAGTCATATGTATGTACATAGTCGTTATAGATGGAAAAGTTAATTGCAGATAGAAAAATATTGTTGACAATTTCTTTCCATTTATTACTGCTAATGTTAAAATCATAGTTTTAAAATTTAAGAACCATTGGAATTAATAAATCCATAAGGCAAGGTTAAACGGAATGAATTACTGACTAAATATTACTCTGCGTAGTAACACATTTCAAATCTCTACTCATATTAACATTTATAATGCAAGTATAGGCAAATTGAATACTCTGCGAATAATCCGTTAAGTCAGCTTCCTCTGATTTCTTCGTTTATAACTTTACGCCGTGCGCAACGCCTTACACACAATGTACATCTCTATGTAACATATAACTTAATTCAAATATCTACATATATTTTGACAGTACTAATAATTGCCGAGATATACGTTGCTATCGTTTTAAACATTTCACTACTCCACTTGCGCTTTTGAAATGGCAGGTCATCGTATTTTTCTTTCTTATGATTGAATTCGAAAAGCATAATTTCAAAGCCAGTATAATTATAATGACCCGTTTTATCAAGATTTGATTATCTTTTCATGAATTTTAAACTTGCTGTGAATTAATTTCTGTAAACGTATAACTCGATTACCATGCAGCAAACGAAAAGGAAGCTTTTGTAAGCTGATGAAGGAGAATTTGTGAAGAAAACAGCGCTTTAAACATATCATCTTTATAAAATCAGCCATGCAAAACCGTGGAAACTTATATGATTATACATACAGCATTAACTTGACTGATACAACCGATATATTCAGCCATCCAACAATAGCAGTCAAGCCCGTGCGCTTGGACAGAGCGGACGTACCAGGAGAACCGGTTGTTTTGTCTACTGCGTGTGTGGCGTGATAGTGAGTGAGAGCAAGAAAGACATATACCACACTGTGAGTGATACTATCTATCACCAAGTGTAGGAATTTAAAGTGAGTAGATCAGCTTAATTTAACAGTGAAACGAAATCGAAATGTACGCGAGAAAAAATACCCTCCGGATCAAGTTTGCTTTAAGTGCAACGCGACCGTCGGCATATGAAGTGCATGATTTCATAGCAGATACATTACGGCTAAATGCGGAACAAGTGGATACAATACAGTTAATCGCAAGTGAACGGGCAATTTATGTTAAATTAATATCAGCACTCTTGCTGGAGAAAACCCTCAATACCTTCTCGGCGGAAACACCTTTCACATACATGAATGGTGAGATGACTAAAGTGCTTATCGAACACGTGACCGGTAATGCTGTCAATTTCCGAGTGTTTGATGTACCCCCAGAGCTCCCGGCAGAGGTCTTAAAAGCAGCGTTGCAGCGTTACGGAACGGTATATGACGTCCGGAAGGAACAATGGAGCCGACAATATCGCGTCCCGGTGTTTAATGGGGTACGATCGGTAAAGATGCAACTGAAGACGAACATGCCTAGTTTTATCATCATTGGCAGCTACAGATTATCGGTGTCCGACGCCGGCCAACCCAGATCCTGCTACGTCTGCAGTAGCACGGCACATCTAAAGGAATTTTGCCCCCACCGTCCGAACGCAACACGCCCAGTGGCGACTGGGCGGAGAAACGAAACAGAACCCACGAAGGTGGTAGTGGACACGCAGAGTGAGGGAGCGCATCCTACGGATGAAAGCAGGCAAACGTCCCTGGTGAATGACAGTCAACAGGAAGCAGCAAGGTCTGCACCGCAAAGGGAGTATGCTTCCATAGTTCGAGATACCACTGGGAAACGAGTACATCTGACCAATCCGGGGGAGATAATACCACCCAAAGTGGGTCCACTCGTGACGGAGACAGCTGCAGCAGAAGAGAAACGCCCGACCGAGAAGAAACGGGCCAAGCGGGCGAAGACAAGCAAAGCCCATAAGGAAGAACCATCCTGGAATAACCAAATGGAGCTGGAGGAAGGTGTGGAAGGATCCCATGAGGAGGCACGTCAATTACAAGTCCCGTCCACAGACACAGTAGATACGGCTGGAGTACTGACACAAGAGCCTGCCTCAGCATTGATTGGCACCAGTATCCTGGAGGAGGCAGGTGACAGGAACACCGGTGAGGTTCTACCTGCAAGGAGGGACGCGGGAAACAATCCCCAGAGTGATTGCGAAGCAGCACAGTTACAACAAAGAGTGAGGTGCCCAGCGGTGGAGATAGGAGCCGACTCCCATTACCGGGAGGACACCCCCGGCACCACCGTAGCGGCGCGACCATCTGCGAGTGATACTCGACCGCAAGTAATCGAACGGCTACACAGATCCCAAGAGGACCAACCAAGGTCAGCTGAAGCAGTCGCAACTTATCGGCGTGCAGAGATGGCTGGTGGATCCCATCCCCCTCAACCTGATGCGAGGGCTACAGAAGCAGAGTCGCCGATCCTACTTCAGGTGACACGGAAGCCCCAGGTGTCCTTATTTGACCCAAGGCTTAGGGGAAATCCTCCGGCACAGATAACCCCAGCTAGACATCCAGAGACCGAACAGTAGCACACTAGTAGCAATGCATGAGGCCAAGAACGTAGACGCCCGAGTTACACTATATTTGCGACAGTCGCTTTCGTCATGATCTATCTACGAACGGTGGCAACAGTGAATGTGAATGGGTGCAGAAATCTAGTAACCCAAAAACTGCTTAATAGTTTCCTCCAGGTGAACAACATTGACGTATGCTTTCTCCAAGAAGTAAATACTTACAACTTGGATGCTCTTTACAATTACGATTATAAAGTTAACCTAGGTTTAAACGGCAGAGGAACGGCAGTAGTGTACAGGAAGGGACTTCCCCTGCAGAATTTTAAGATGGATCCCGACGGCCGGGTCCTCTCCGCTACTTTGGAAGAGACCGTCCTGGTTAACATATATGCTCCAGCTGGGACACAGAATAGACACGAGAGAGAGAGAGCGTTTCTTTCAAACCGATGTAACCCCGCATTTGCTACAAGGCAAGGAACTTCTGCTAGCAGGGACTTCAATTGCACGCTGCAGGCGAAGGATCAAAAAGGTGCTACGAATTTTAGCATCATGCTACAGCACCTAGTGTCACAGTTGCAACTGCTTGACGCATGGGAGATCAAGCATGGGAATGAAGTGGAATTCACTTTTATCCGCAACACTTCTGCCTCATGCATCGATCGACAGTATTTATCTCCCGGAATGGCTCCAAATGTCCATCGAATTTGGGTCATTCCGATGGCCTTTAGCGACCATCATGCAGTGCTATGTCAATTGCAAATAAATGAAATAAGGCATGAGACGGCCGGCTGTGGCTACTGGAAACTCAATAATTCTATGCTGGAGGACACAGACATTAGGGAACAATTTCAAATCAAATGGCTTCAGTTACAGTCGGCCTTTAGAAGTTCAACTTGGAAGAGTTTTTGGTGGGTGAACACAGCAAAACCAGCGATTCGCTCCCTATTTAAATCCATGGGTATTGTGAGGGCACAGGCCAAGAAGCAGCTACTACATTTTTACAATGAGGCGCTGTGGGGGCTGCATCTGAAGCAAAGGGAGGGCTATGAGGTGCAGACGGAGATAAAAAGGTAAAAGAAATCATCAAATTAAAACACTTACACCAGTAGGAAGGACATAAAGTTCGAGCCAAAGTGAAATCCATGCATGAAACGGAACAGAACTCATTTTATTATTTCGCAAAGGAGCGGCAGAAGGGACATGGAAGATATCCTCAAACAATACGGGACGCGCACACTGGAACTGCCCATGTTGGAACGCGCGCCCAGCTCCAGCTTATAGCAGATCATTTTCAGGCTTTATTTCAAGAAGCACCAGAAGCAGACTCCCCTTATAGGCGTGTGGAACATGAACTGTTTGACACCGGCATCACCCAGGAATGCGCAAAAATACTTACCAGCCCTATCACGGAGCGGGAGGTGTTGGTCGCCATTGAACAAGCCAGTCGACACACATCACCAGGTCCTGATGGGCTCACCTATGAATTCTATAGCAACTTCTGGCCAATAATCAAGAACGAAGTGATAGAAGTATATGCGGAACTGTGGGAGACAGCAGTGTTTCCCGCAACCTTCGCGGATGGTGTTATCACGCTGGTGCCAAAGAAACAGAAAACCGCCACCATGAAGGACTATCGTCCAATAACGCTACTAAACGCCGATTATAAATTGTTTGCGAAAGTTCTGGCTAACCGATTAAAAGGTGCATATGCAGAAATCATGCATTGTAACCAAGCGGCAATATCGAAAAAGAACATTATTGTCACATTGGCGGAACTGCGTGACACGCTGATCCATCTAGGCAGAGAAAATAAAGCGGTGGCTTTGATCAATCTCGACTTTCAACAGGCTTTTGATAGAGTGCGCCATTCGTATCTGTGGAACTGCTTAACGGCTGCGAAATTTCCAGTGCCGGTAATCAATCTTATTCAGGGACTCTACGGCACGGCACAGTCTCGAGTCTTATGGAACGGATGGTTTTCCAGGCCGGTACGAATAAAACGATCAGTACGTTAAGGCTGCCCGCTATCAATGGTTTCATTGGCATTGAATCCTTTACTCCAGAGGTTGCAACAAACCATGCGAGGAGTCAGTGAATACAATGAACGGTTGACACTTACAGCCTATGCTGATGATGTGACTGTGGTGGCTGCAGATAATGAAGATATGACGACCAGGCAACAGGGATTGGAGCAGTACACAACGATGTCCGGTGCAGTGTTAAATGCTGAGAAATCGGAGATCCTAATATTAGGAAATTGGCCGGAACCGCCACAGACCTTGAGGATGCAATGTGTTACTACTACAAGGATACTTGGTATATGCTTTATGGCAAATATAGAAGATACTATTGCAGTTAACTGGAGGGAAAAATTAACAGTTTACGCCATGCCTTATCCATGGAGAGGATCCGGAACCTGAATTTGCTACAACACATCTGGTACCAGCATACTTATGGTCTAAGCAAAATTTGGTATGTGGCACAGATTCTGCCGATTTCAAAACGTGACGCACAGAAACTGGAACAACTCGTTGGTTACTTTTCGTGGACTGGAAAAGCATATAAGGTGAGCCGGCCTCAACTACGTTTGCCTCCGTCCAAAGGTGGTTGCGGCTTAGTGGACATTGCCAAGAAATGCATGGCCTTATTGGGGAAAACCACCACACAATCATTGCGCGGATCTGGCTCATCAATTGACCAAAATTTCTGAAAGGAACAGCTGCATAACCCTCAGGTGGCACTCAACGGATTTAAACCCACTGTCCTTCACCTTAAACGAATTCTGGACAACAACGATGACATTACGGCCTTCGAATGCACCCGGACCCACTACCGTATGCTCACGACAGTTCATCTGGTTCCCAGAGTGGCAGAGAAATATACCAGGGAGTGGAAAGTGATCTGGCAGAATTTATTTTGCAAACATGTGCCCAGTGATTGGCAGGAAACCGCCTATGAAGTATTAAATGAGACTATACTGACAGCGGATAAACTCTGGCGACATGGAAGGGCACAGTCAAACCAATGTCCATCTTGTGCCGCCGTTGACACACTGGACCACCGGATTGCTTCCTGTAAGCAGGTTGAAGTCATCTGGGTAGAGCTCCGGACTTACATCGCCAAATGGTGCCCACCGCAAGCTCCACCATGCCTTGAGAAGCTCCAGCGTTTGGAATTTCATTTTCAGAAGACTGCACTCCAACGCTATGTAGTTTGACTGGTAATGGGAACAATGTACTGGATCCTTAAACAGAATAATGGCCCAGTGGCGCAGAGGAAGGATTGGGTCAGTTTTCTGAGACAGGCACGCTAGCAACTGATAACTTCTGGTCTTAGCAAATCAATGCAGCCGTACATAACACGCCTTGCACTTTAAATACGACAATGCAACTATAATAAAAATAATATATATAAAAAAAATTAAATTAAAAAAATAAATAAAATAAAAACTAAAAAAAAAAACAAATTAAAAAAAAGAAAAAAAAGTGGTTAGAGCAGCCGCACGGCAAAAAAAAAAGCTAGTGTTTATGTTAATATTTCTTATTATTAAAAAAAAGATAACATTTTGTTACTAGAAAAATGTGTACAGAAACTTAAAAAAAACAAAAAAAAAACACGAAGATATAAATAGGAGTTTGTAAAAAAAAAAAAAAAACACTAAAATGTATTTTGCATAGATCTACATTTATGTGTAGACTCAGGGGTCTCCGTAAAAAAAAAAAAAAATTAAAAAAAAAAACAATAATTTCAGAACCATAGATTCTCAATCACTCAGCTTTCGTTTACAGAATTATATGCATTAAAGAGTGCAATCCGTGGCAGAATGGAGTATCTGATGCAGACAGAGGTTTGAAAAATTCACAATTTGGAATGACGATAATTTGAAAGATTTATTCTAAATGTAACAACATATAACGTGTTTCATGTCTGAATTAAAAGCAGATGAGTAAACAGGGATCTATGGAAGAACCCTAATACATTTGCATCATACTATTGGTTTGTTAGTTTAAAATTTGAATTAAATATAAAACTGTAGTATCACGTTACACAAAACAAAATGAGTAATACAATTCTATCCGTTATTAGGGTGAATCGGCACAGTGATCTTTTCCTCTGGATGAGGGCTGGAAAATGGTAATACACCATGCATTCGGTCGGAGGCAGCAACTAGAATACAGTAAGAGGGTAAGTGCCGCAAAATATGAGAAATAGAGTATTTGTGCTTGTAGTATTTATAGTGAATGAAAACAAAAGGTTGGTCGCTAATCCGCTTGCATAATTCTCTTCGCCCTGCATAATTATAATTTTAAACAGTAAGATAAAGAGAACCGATGAGCGAATGTACCTAATTCTCAGGAGTTCATAATGAACTCAACGTGCTTTGCTTCCCAATATTAGAGGTTCAAGAG
>CM060962.1:254165646-254195646 GCA_030765045.1 Tenodera sinensis
AGTTGGATGGCGTGTTCAGAATGGTAGATAAGTCTCCAGTGATGTGATGAAGCTGTCGTTGTGTAGCCTATTGCTTGCATTCTGTGAAGAGATGTTTTACTGTGAGGCGGGTGTTGCAGACTTCACATTGTGGTGGCTGGCCTTTGCTCAGGAGGTATGAGTATTTTAACCTTGAATGACCAATGCGGAGACCTGAGATAAACACCTGCTCTTTCCTGCTAAGAGAGTAGACAGGGGAAGAATTAGCGTCTCCTTTCCTTACGATGTGCAGATTTTCTGGAAACGATTGATTCCAGGCCTCCTTCCATCTCGTTTTTATTAGTCTGGAGAAGTATTCTGTAATATCATAAGGTACTGCTTGCTGTTCATCTGTCTGTTAGCTGACTTGCTTCTTTAGCAGCTTTGTCCGCTTCTTCGTTACCCTTAATGCCGCAGTGTGAAGGGACCCAAATGAAAGTAACTATTTTCTTTTTATTTAGAGCAATGGAATAAAGACTCGATATCTTGTAGTAGTTGGTCAGTTGATGGGTCTCTGAGACTTTGGAGAGAGCTTAGTGAATCAGGAATCATAAGAAATTTACTCTCACTAGATTGGATGAAGTATGTCAAAGCTTGCTTAAGTGCAGAAAGTTCGCAGGAGAATATCGAATGATATATATTTAGGAAGTTTCAGCTGAAGTTAGTTATCTGGGGTAATCACAGCGCACCCATTGTCGCTGTCCGTTTTGGAGCCATCAGTGTAGATAAATGTAGGTATGGTTAGGGTAGGCATTTGTTATTTCTTGAAACAACTGTTCATAGGAAGATGAACGGATATCTGGGGACAACCATATAAAATCATCATGGACAAAATCAAGAAACCGGAAATATTAACAACTTTAGATAAAGGAAATGGACAAATGACAGAAAGTGGGGAAGAATCGGTAAAATTATTGTTACATACGTTACTGCCAGATGATAATCAGGAAGAGGATAATGATATTCATGTGGCAAGAAGAAGTCAGATGAATTTGCGGTATAAAGGAAGTGTTGTTTATCCATTTGATTTGATGGAAATAAAATTAATTCTTGAAAAATTGAAAAAGAAAAAGGCACCTGGTCCAGATGGTATTGTAAATGAAGTCTTATATAATCTACGGGAAGAAATTATTTTATTTTTATATTTTTTATTTAATGACTGTTTAGTAAGAGGAAGATTTCCAAATATTTGGAAGGAAGCCAAAGTTGTGATTTTGAGTAAAGGAGCAGATAAAGATAGAACACAACCAAAATCTTTTAGACCAGTATGCTTGTTAAATTCTTTAGGCAAAATATTTGAACAATTAGTTTATAAAAGGATGATGGAATTTAGAATAATAATAGGGATGAATATGAAACAATTTGGATTCAGGAAAGGATTTTCAACTGAGGATGCTATTTTAAAAGTACAAGATATTGTGTTAAAAAGCTCAAAAAAGTATGTAATTGGAATATCTGTGGATATATCTGGTGCTTTTGATAATTTATGGTGGCCGTATTTTTTTGGCATCTTAAGAGAGAAGGAATATCCAGGTACCATATATAATTTATTAAAAGATTATTGTCTAAATAGAGAAGCATATATTGGAGGCTCAAATTACAACACTAGGAAGCAAATTACTAAAGGCTGTCCTCAGGGTTCTATTTTGGGGCCCCTTTTTTGGGACATTTTGTCAGAAAGTCTCTTGGAACAATTGGAAAATGATGGAAATGTTTTAGATATAATTGCGTATGCTGATGATATTGTGATAATGGTGGATGGGCAAAGCAGAATGGAATTGGAAATTAAAGCGAAGGAAGTTACTGCAAAATTATCAAATTGGTGTGAAATAACCAAATTAAAAATTGCACCAAATAAATCAAATTATTTGCTCTTAAAAGGAAACTTAAAAAGGGATCCAATAATAAAAATTAATAATCAAAATATTCGAAGAGTAAAAGAAGTTAGATATTTGGGGATAATGTTGGATGAAAAATTTAATTTCAGAAAACATACAGATTATATTAGGCAGAAATCTGAGAAAATAATGTTAAAATTGGCAAGAATTACTAAACTAAATTTTGTACTTCCCTTACAGACCATACAAATTTATCGCAATACAATCTTTGCCTCAATTATTACTTATGCTGCAGCAGTTTAGGCGGAAAGAATGGATAATGTGCAAATTAAAAGGCTGCTAAGAAGAACCCAAAGAAAGATCTTATTAAGGCTAACAGGAGCAGTAAATACAACACCCACAATGGCACTGTTAGTCTCTACAGCAATATGGCCCATTGATCTATTGGTAAAATTAAAGGGAGCAAAATTCTGGCTAAAGAAAGGAAATTTAGAAAAGGTTTATAAAATTAGTGGTGTAAGAACAGATAAAATTTGGGAAGTAAAAAATGCTTTGAAAAATAAATGGCAAAATGAATGGTCGGAATGTGCTGAAGGTAGAAGAGTTTATGGATTTTTCCAGAATATTAGAGAAAGATTAAAATTAAATTTCATTCAACCAACAAAAGGATTCATTCATTATATAACTGGACATGGACCATATAAAACATATTGGAAAAAAATTAAAAAAACGAATTCTGATATATGTAATATCTGTCAAGTACAAGATAACCCGGAGCATGCGATCTTTGAATGTGAAAGGTATGAAACTATGAATGTAGAAGAAAGGCATCAATTAGGAGGATATTACATAAATGATATAATTAGAAATCCAAATTTAATTGAAAAACTACAGTTTTTAACCAATTATGTTAGTAAAAAAGCTTGGGAAACTGAAAACATCGAGGTAGAATGGATTGAAAATGAACAAATTGAAATAGATGAGATAAGAAGATCTTCTAGATTACGAGACAGGCAGAGAAGAGGAAATGTAGCAATAGAAGGCATCGAAGAAGAAGGAGGAGTAGGCCAACAAAGAGAACAGATAGAAATTGAACAATAAATAGAGAGAAATGATTTAAATCAAGTAAATAGAAGAAGATATTTTGTAGTCTTAACGGGTAGGCAAGAATGGGCAGAAAGAAGAAGGATAAGATCAAGAAGAAGAGAGGGAGAAGCATATGCCGACTATCGTAGGAGACTGCAAGAGGAATGAGGCGGAAGTAATGTGTGAGAGAAGTTTGCTGTTGCAGGAGAAGGAGGAGTCCAGCCAGGGGAAGATGGAGGCCGTTGCTAGGCGACGGAGCAGCGGGCGGTGCGAGAGGAGTGAACCTGCAGTCGCGGCGGACGTGGAGCGGCCGGCCCGGCAGCGCAAAAAATGCGTCAAAAGTTATGGATTTTGAGAACGATACTATGTGAATTGGTACAGTAAAGTGCAAAAAAGTACATTTGTGTTGTGTATAGTGTAATAAAATTTCATAAAAGTTAACTATTTGGATATGTAATTATAAGAAATGTATGTTTTTAGAAAGAGGTGAAAATCTAGATTATTGAAAAGATTAATTATCTAAATCTATCTTTAGGTGACATTTTATTTTTCTTTAAAGTTAGTATAATTATATTCCGAAAGTAGATAAATATTTTTATATAAATTTTTAGTTCATATTTAAATGAACTTATTTATACAAATATAAATATAATTTTAATATATAGTGCTGGTTACCAGTATGGTATTTTGCATAGAAGATAGCTGGAAGTTTTTTTTAACCAGTTGTCCAGTCGCTGGAAACCAGTGGCATAGATTTAGGTTTATTTAAATTAATGTTTTCTTTTTTAGAATAGTGTAGATGTCTTAGTTATTTTCTTGTTAGTAGAATTAGATTTGCTGGAAACCAGTAACTTTAGGTAGTTTTTATGTTTTTGTTGTAGTTTTCTTTTGTTTTGTAGTTAGAAATTCTGAAACATAAATTATATAATGATGATTGTATATAAATATTTTGGTTAAATAAATAGAAAATTTGAATAAATGCCCCGGTATAGTTGTCAAGGTGCCGGGGTATAATATTCAGATTTTATTTTATTTTATTTTTTTGTTCATAGGAAGATGTATCTGTATGAGATTTATGGTGGGCTGTTTAGTTGAGCAGTCGGTATTCTCCAAGGTGGTAGGAAATGAAACTTTCTGGGCATTATGGCAGGAACTTCTAGGTATGTTGTGTTCCTCAATGCATTTGTTTATTTTAGATTTAAATGACATTTCTTTTTGTGAGTTAGCCTGTAAGCGTTGATTGGATGTTTCCGGGAGTACGTACTGGTATATCATTGATTTGGGTCTTGCTAAAGTTTTAAGAGCGATATTTCAGGCTCAGATCTGTTCTGCGGACGTTCTATGGTGGATCGTCGGTTTCCATTTTTAGAGCAGAAACAGGACTGGTTCTGTAAGCTCCCAAGCATATTCTTAGTGCTGCTGTTTGAATTGTATCTAGTTTCGTTAAAACTGAAGATTTAGCTAAATTGTAGATCTGGGCTCCATAGTAGAGTTTACTTCTAATGAGAGCTTGATACGTTCGTATGAGGGCACTGAGATCAAAACTCCAGTTCTTGAAGCTTAGAGCTTTTAATACATTTAATCTTCTGAGACATTCATTTCTCATATCATATATGTGATGTTTCCAGTTTACAGTTATATCAAACGTTAATCCTAAAATTTTGATAGTCTTCACCGAGTCGATTATCCTGTTTTCCACGCAGATTGTGGGGTTTGAGAATTTACATGGTGATCTGGAGAAGCATATGCATTTGGATCTGTGATATGACAAGTTAAAACCAGCATTATTAGTCCAAGTGTGCAGATGTTCCAGTGTTTCTTGAATAAGTGTTGCAGTAGTACAGGCTTTTTTTTCATTACAAAAGAGAGGTCATGTGCAAAATTAAATAGTACTTTTACAGGTGGTGTAATACTGCTTACTATACTGTTGATAGCTATGAGAAATAGAGTGACACTGATTACTGATCCTTGTGGATTCTTCTTTTGACATGGTTCCTTTGTATCGAACTTTTATTTTCCATTCCTGAAGGAAGTTGTTAATAAAGTGATACAAGTTACCACGGATACCGATGTTTTGTATTGTTTTGGGTATATAAGCTCGTGAAATTTTATCATACGGTTTTTCTATATCTAGACTTATTGCCATTACATGTTTTTGTGTAAATGCAGCTTTCATTTTCTGAATAAAGTATTAAAATATGGTCAGTGGTGGATCGAAACTGGCGGAAACCATTTTGAAGTTCGGTGAAGAACTGCATTTTCTCTAGTTTCCAACACAGTCGGTTATTTATAAAGTTTTCAAGTATTTTACACACAGAGCAGGTGAGGGCTATAGGTCTGAAACTTTCAATTGCTGCTTAAGGAAACTTCTTGAGTTCCATATATAATTAAGGATTTCGTGAAAGTATACTAGTCCATCTTGCGGTACCGATTTTAACATCACGCAAGATATATTATCTGGCCCTGGGCTGGAGCATTTACTCTTTTCAAGTGCTTCCATGAATTCAGTGAATGCAGTGTTATCATAGTAGTTTTCTTGGTCATTTTCGTCAGGTTGGCAGCAGTGGGTCGCCTTGCTTTCGCAAGCTTCTTCTCTTGAGTCCTCTGCAAAAGTATGCACCAGTATGTTTGCTATGGTTTGGGGGTGAGTACTTGTTGTGTTTGTTGTACAATTATGGAAAATTATATTATGTGTTCCATCGTAAGATCCCCGTATTTTGCGAATTTTTTACCATAACACTCGTGACGGGAGTTTTTCTGTTTAAAGTGGACACGAATGTTAGCCAGGAATCTTTCTTGCTGTGCTTTATTACTTGACGTGCTTTAGCTCTTCCTTTTTGAAACTCTTTTTTGTGTTTGGGGGTAGGTTGCCTTTTGTATTTATAATAGGTTTATATTTTGATGCTATAGCTGTTTTACATTCTTCGTTCCACCAACTTAGTCTTCCTAGAAACAGGGTATATCCTAGGAATAGTGCCTTCGGGGAATTGAAAATCAGTTCTGCAAAAGAGTTTACTAGTTTGTTAGTATCTGACTGACTGAAATTCGTGAGGAATGCTAGATAGGATAAGTTCTCAGATACGTGTGCTCTGAACTTGTTCCAGTTTGCGCATTTTAAATTCCTTCGTGGCTGAAAGTTAAAACTTAAAGGAATGTTATTGCTTGGCTACTGTCCATTCAAATTTATCTTGATATCAGGAGTGATATACTATGTTAAGTCGATTGCACTGGGAGTACCGTTGGCTGTACTGAAGTATGTTTGTGAGGGATTGTTAAGCATATTGAGATTTTCGTTGTGCAAGAACTGTTCCGCTATTTTTCTTCTTGCGTTGGTATGCTTACCACCCCATGTCGTACCATGGCAATTAAAATTGCCCAGTATAATAAATGGTTTAGGAAGTTGTGTTAGCTCCTGCAGTGCATGTAAATCAAGTGGATTTTTATTTGGTAGATATATGTTGCAAATGGAAATAGGTGTAGCAAGGTTTACTCTAGTAGCAATTGCTTCAAATTCAGTTGTAAGTGGTATTGCCTGATGTTTAACGCTGTCTTTAACGTAGGTTACTACGCCGGCACTAGCATGGAGGCAGTCCTTGCGGTTTTTGTGATATTGAGTATAAGCTCAGTAGGATGGAAAATAGTTCCTTTGAAATTAGTTTCTTGAATGCACATAATTTCAGGGTTATCTTTATTAAGAGTTCAAGAAACTCGAAATTGCCATGGAAACTAATAATATTCCAATGCAGTATGTTATTCATATGTTAATTTTGTTTATGAAATTTGGTGTAATGTCTACGGCGATTAGTTTTCGGGACCCTTCGATTTTGTTGACTCCGAAGCACTCTTGAGTTGATTAATATATTCCAGCAGCTTTTTTTTTTAATGTTACTACTCCTGGTCTTGCTCTGTATAGTAGGGATAGCCTTTCTGCATTGTATTCACTAGAGATTCTAGATCTAAAGTGTATTCCAAAACTATGGGAATAATGTTTGTTACTCCAACACTATTTTCCATAAAGCTTTGGAACTGACTGAAGTTTAGTGCATAGTTGTGGATGTCTCCCTAGATAATATTTTTAATTGGTCTGAGAGATTCAGCTATTGACGAAATAAGGTTTGCTTTCTTAACTTCCTTAGCCTGGTGTGTAGTGAGGGAGTGCCGTACTTCTTTTACATAACCATTATCCTCTGTGTCAATTGTACTGTTTGATATTGGTCGTTTAGGTTTTGTTTGTTTTTTCATTAGCTTAGGTTCTGGCGAATTGTTGCGTTCCTCTTGAAATGGCTTGAAATCTTGAAATGAAATGTTGTATATGTAGGTTGTGTTGGCGTTCTGAGACGGTAGAGTGCTGTACTCAGGAGCTGCCATTGCTTCAGATTGTGCACTATTTAACACTAGTTTGCTGTGTGAAATGGTGTGTTTGAGGTTAGCAAAGGAGTTTTAATAATATCTTATTAACTCGCTTGTTATACTCGAATTGTTAGCCTACGAGAAAGCATATTTAACAGACACGTTCTACTTATCCGTTATGTATGGTGATCATCTTTCGAATTCAGATTATTGATGAATTTCGGAGAATATTTAAAAGTTCAATCCCTTGCTGTCATGGCCTCCTTGTTCGTCATCATTCAGACTTGTTTTGCTTGTGATGTGGTGTTTCCCAATCAAGTTTAAGTCGGGTGATTGAGGTGACCTGAGTGTATGGGCTGTGTTGTAGATGATCCATAGCATAACAAATTCTGAGGTGTGCTTAGGACCGTAGTTATAACCATGCTTGTTCATGTTGCTGTCACTAAAACCTACATCACTCACACCACTTGACCTCATAGATCCCCATACCATTATAGCACGGATGACCAACCTTGTCTCTTTGGAGACACCCAATCAGCGACTATAGCTCACTCCACTGTTTCAGTCGAAGGGACACCGGAGTGAAACACAGTCAATATCCAGTGACAGACACAAAAAGGTGATAGCATGGCATTCTCTAAGTTATACCTGCATTTTCTGGAATCTCAATAGGCCTCTTCATTCTAGATAAGACAGACAAATTCTTACCAAACAAAAAATGTAGATCTCGTTAAAACATGTCGGTCTGGGTGGCTCAGTTAGTTAGACGCTGGCCTACTGATCCCAAGGTCGCGGGTTCAAACCCGGCCCAGGTCGATGGTTTTTAAGTGAGCTTAAAAACGTCAGCTCCATGTCAGCAGATTTACTGGCATGTAAAAGAACTCCTGCGGGACAAAATTCCGGCACACCAGCGACGCTGATGTGATCCTGGCAATTGACAGCGTCGTTAAATAACAAAAAATATTTAAAAAAATATTTCGTTAAAACACACAATTTATGTCAAATACTTCATTTTTCTTTTGGGAGCACCATTTCCCAGATACTCTCTTATTTGTTTGTATTTGCCAATACTTATACCTTTAAATGAGTAAATAATGAAGCTATTAACAGTGTAGTAACAGAATCTAAAGGCAGTTAGATTTTTCTACCTTCAAAAAAAGGATAGCTGTATTTTAAAATTAACCAATAAAAATTTACAAAAAGTTATTAAAGCGTATGGAATAAATTTGTTTACTCAAAATGAACTCAATATACAAAAAGTACTAAATTTTACTATAAAAGGATAATATTCTAAATTATAAAATATCTGGCATTTATCAATTTAGTTGTTTGGATAGTGATAGGGTGCATAATGGTAATACTAAACATCATTTAGAAACCAGAATAAAGGAGCATTTTAGAATTATTAAATATAAACAAACTGATAAATCAGCTGTGGCAGATCATTTTTGGTCATTTAATCATCAAATTAATCCAGAGGTTAAATTATTAAAGCAATTAAATGAACCTATAGGTTTAATGATTGTGGAACACATTTTTATTTTAAAAAACAAGAGTCGTTTTATAAATTTTGAAATACCTTCAGTGGATTATATTTATAGGGTTTTGTTTCCAGAGATTGGTGAGAGATGAGCATCAGCAACTATACTAAATCGTTTGTATAGCTCTGAAAATAAGCTGGAGACAATTTGAAACACGTCAGTGGTGAAATATCTTACTAAGAAAAGTGGTTTTTAGTTTCTAATTTGTTCTTATTTTGGACTTATACTTTTTTTTAAATATGAATGTTATTCGTTTATCTCTTGGCCTTGCAAAGAGAACGGAATTTCAAAAGCATCAAAGACAATTAGCCCTTCAAACATTTCACCATCTCTTAAAGCCTGCTGTATTCACATTCCTCTTGTACGTACCAAATAATTCGCATTAAGGTGATTTCTGAAAATGCTTCTATCGACTAAAATATAGTACATAGCGGAATAAGCATTAGTAAGAATAGTGTGTGTAAGAGTAAAGCTCTGCGTATATTAGAGAATTGAGTTTCTCCAAATTAAACTATGCTAAAATTCTGTATTGCAACATATTACGCGACGATCACTTGGTATATGCTCATTTCGTTCTACCGCATTGTAATCGGAGGGCCTGAAGTTCAAATCCCGGCTGTGGCATTGACTTTTTCAGTTCCAATTGTGCCTTTCAAACATTGCCCACGCACGGCTTGTGTGTTTGAAAACACCAACACTAAGTTCGTTGGCATACATAAATAATAGCTGGACATCCTTAACGCAAGCTGTACCAAAGATAAGATTTGTGTGTATAGCCTGATATTATTATTTAACTATTTGCACCTTTAGGAGGGTGCCTCAGGGCTAAAGTATACAAAAACAAAATTATGCAAGGAGAAGATATACAGACGTGGCATGAAACATAAGTAATAAGTCAGAAAAATAACAGAATGAACAATAGGTGATAGTTCAAAGAAGACCCAAAATGAATAAACGCGCATATACGGTAATTAAAATGCTTGAAAATACAACAAGAAAGGTGGGAAACATCCTAAAAGTTATACAAATGATTTCTCAAAATGTCTATGAAGTCTAGCATTGCTATGATAATGTCGTGTAGCCGTCTCTGGTCCAGCCCTAGGGAAGTCCACAGTGAATTTGGACTTGGTGTTTTGGAACTGTGCCTCGAGCGCCAGTCATTATTCCATGTACAGAGATGGAGCTGAGCTGGTATTTCGCCATGTATGGTACTGTGGGTTCATAAATAGCCTTTTTACTTCGCCCACTTCATCTGGCTGTGTAGCGTGTGTCTCAAAGCGTAGAGTGGGGTCTGCTATTAACCTCTTCTTACTGGATGGCCTGTAAGGCACCTATCATATTTATAAACCTACTGCGTCCGTCTGTAAATCTGATTTCGTAAATCAAATGCAACGTGCATGTAACCACTCGCCACTGCAACACAATGCACGGCTGGGGGTTAAAGTGCCAAGGTCCGTGTATAGTGCAAGGATTTAAACCCTACTTCCCCTCTTCTGCAAACGTGTACATCGCTGGATTCTAGTGCTGCTCCAGTGTTTGATAGCAGCTTCCATATTTTTAGGATCCTACTCTGAATTCTTCTGTCTCCACACCATTTATCGGTCCTCGCCTTGGTAGACACTGAAATTGTAACCAGTATTGTTCAAAGCCCCACGAACTATTTTTGAGGCAGAGCTTCCGAAGATGCTCTTACATATGTGCTCTAATGTATTGCTGCTGTTATTCAGAAACTTTGTTTTACCATTTTCAGCACTTGTCTTTATTTCAAGAAGTAGGTTTTGGCGGAATAGCTTTCCTAGACTTATTGACAATGGTATTATTCGTTTTAAAGCATTGGATGAAACACCACACATTGGATTCTGTGTACAGTTTCATCCAAGTTCATACATGTTTTATTTGTTCGTGCATACATATGTAAGATTAATATTCTCTCTTCTTGACTGTCTGTTCTCCTTTCCGCACTATTTTGATTTTGGCCGCTCGTAGCCCAAGTTGTGTGTATACTGATGACAGCAGATATAAATGAGGAGGTAGGAAGCTACAAACATCGCCATTTCCATCGTTTATTGTGTTCTGTTGCTGTCCCATTTAGCGCTTTGGAATAATTGTCATAAGGACAACCTGTTTTAGGGAAAGCACATTTTGAATAATACATACGTATTCCTGTCATTCTTGTACTGTGTATGTGTTTCAAAAGTACAAGAACACATCAGTAGAATAAGGTAATAATAAATTATTCCGCCTTCTGTGTGGATTAATTTAAAGTTAGGGTTGCATATGTATGGATTGGAATACTTCCTCCTGCCTGTGTATGTATGGCACCTGTCCTGGTAATTGGTTTTCACACTTTCATAAAGAAAAATGCTTATAAAATAATCCTGTGTACAGTTTAAATACTAACTGACTATTTCAAGTCTGATACTTTACTGGAAATTCTTCTCTCATGAAAAGGTAACTAAAATGTTATGTAGCCCATTTTCTAAATAGCGTCCAAGATATATTATGGGCCAGTTTCAAAGCAGCTAGTTTGTCCATTCTTAAGTAATTTTCACATGCCTGTGCTCACACAAAATACTCCAGCACACAATGTTAGTTTAAAACACATTTTTACAAAATACACCAGCATACAAAGTTAGTTTAAAACACATTATTTGTAGCCCTCAAACATGTTTGAATTAATACTGTACATCCAGATCGAGACGAAATTGATCCCCTCTCGATAATCATGAATTATTATGAAACAATTTTAATTACATATTTATTTCAATCTATAGGCTAGTAGCACCCCTAAACTTTTGCCGTATTATCCCGTAAATTGTTATGATTATTCTTCATCTCGCTATCTTTTTTACTTTCTCAGTGTTTTGCTTATTTTTCTCTTCGAGTTTCTTTATCCCTCTCTCATACCTTTTGCTGTTACCATTACTGCCCACACTCTCCCTCTCCATCATCCACAGTCTCTCCTTATCATATATCCTTACCCGACTGTCAGCTCCCTTAATAGCGGCAAAAAAGTTCCTGTTAAAGGTGTATTTATTTCGGGACCTTAGGAATGAAATTTCAATTTTCCATATTTTTATACGTATGAAATCACAAATTTAGACATTTAACGGTGGTTTTTATAAACCCCTACACAAAGGTTCATCACAATCTGTTTTATACTTTTGAGGGAATCATTTATTCTTAATTTAGGCAAAATATGCCAAAGTATTCAATACGCATGAAAAAATAGAATGTCACAGGTAATGAGACCACTTACTTATCGCAGAGTAGCCATAGTGTTATTTTTTAACTGTCCAATAAACACCTTGAATCGTTGGCAGGAAGAAAAGTAGTTTACTTCTTTGGTTTGATGGGCATTGAAAATTTTAGGTTTCAATTTCTTGAGTACTTAATTTTTTAAAGCTAAGCAAACTTTCAGATTTTGAAACCAAAGACTGAAGTTGACGTCACATAAATGGAGCATATGCCGGAAAAATTCTACTGCTGTAACACAAAATCTAATGTGCAGGGAGTAAATAGTGTATTAAAAATGAAAAATCAAGGAAATTCTTGTTAGTGATCATGAGTCAGATTACCTGTATTTTTTCTGGTAGTGTCTCTGCTCATAGCTTTTCTTCTGTTGCGAGATGCCGCTTAGCTTCCCTTTTATGTTGAATTCATCTGTTTTGAGCCCTTTTGGCCCATATTTTGTTCAAATACTGACTAAGATTTAAGCAGGAATGCAGCGCTGAAGTCACTTAATCGATAACTGAAGGTTTGGAGAATATTTATGTGCATCAACCTACAACTCTTCTAGCATGTGCTACATTTATGCGATCTCAACGTCAGTTTCTGGTTTCAAAATCTGAAAATGTGTTCAGGAGTAAATAATTTAATACTAAAAAAATTATTTTTGAAACTAATTAATTTTTGTTAATAACAGCTTTGGATGCTGTTTTTGTGCAATTACAGTTTATAAAATAATAAATGTTATATTTTACTTTGTGATGCGCATGAAGTATCTTTAATGTTCAAGCATTTTTGTATTGTGAATAAATTTAATAATTAACTCCCTGAAAACTATAAAAGAGATTGTGCTTGAACTTTGTGTCGCAGTTGATAACATAAACTCCCTTAAGTGTGCAAAGTATTGATTTAATAACTGTAAAATTATACAAAACACAAGTTTTAGTGCCAAGGTCTCCTAATATGCCATAACGTTATTATGTCATTCAATTGTTCGCTTGAGAATTCACACGTAAAAATGTAGCATGACGTCACACTAAACAAATGAGTAACGTTATCAAGGTGAATCAACATCAGAAATTTTTCTCTTGAAGAAGAACACAAGATCTACAACGCAAGTATTTCATCGAAAGCAGAAAAACAAAGGTTGTGTCTCCAAAAGAGCAGAAACAGTTCACTGCACAATACAAGAATGAAGGTATTTATTTGTATAATATTTATGAGAAAAACTAACTGAACCGGGAAATGAAATTGCGATTAACATACTCACGTTTTGGAAGACATAAGTATGTATATACATAGCCGTTGTACACTAAAAAGTTAATTGCAGATAGGAAAATGATTATTGATTATTTCTTTCCATTTATTACTGTTAATTCCTGAAACCATGTTTTTAAAATTTAAGAACTATTGGAGTTAATAAATCCATAAGGCAAGGTTAAACGGAATGAAATACTGACTAAATATAACACTGCGTAGTAACACATTTCAAATCTCTACTCATATTAACATTTATAATGCAAGTATAGGCAAATTGAATACTCTGCGAAAAATTCGTTAAGTCAGCTTCCCTCTGATTTGTTCGTTTATAATTTTACGCCGTGCACAACGCCTTACACACAATGTACATCTCTACGTAACATATAACTTAAGTCAAATATCTACATATATTTTTACAGTACTAATAATTGCCGAGATATACGTTGCTATCGTTTTAAACATTTCACTACTTCACTTGCGCTTTTGAAATGGCAGGTCATCGTATTTTTCTTTCTTATGATTGAATTCGTACAGGATAGTTTCAAAGTCAGTATAATTAAAATTACCCGGTTTTTCAAGATTTGATTATCTTTTCATGATTCTTAAACTTGCTGTAAATTGATTTCTGTTAACGTATAACGCGATTAACATGAAACAAAAAGAAAAGGAGTTTGTGAAGAAAACAGCATTAACTTGACTGACACAACCGATATATTCAGCCATCCACAATCATTTCATAACCATAGATTCTCAATTACTCAGGTTTCGTTTACAGAATTATAGGTATTAAAAACTGAAATCCCTTGGCGGAATGGATTATTTGATGCAGACAGAGTTTGGAAAATTCGCAATTTGGAATGACGATTATTGGAAAGATTTATTCTAAATGTAACAACATATAACGTGTTTCATGTATCAATTAAAACAGATGAGTTAACCCTAATATATTTCAGTTATATGATTGTATTGCTACTTTCAAAATTAAATTTAATGTAAAACTGCAGCATCACATTACATAAAACAAAATGAGTAATACAACTCTATCCGTTACTAGGGCGAATCAACATGGTGACGTTTTCCTCTGGATGAGGGCTGGAAAATGTTAATACCTCATGCATCCATTCGCAGGCAGGAAATACGAGTAGCATACAGCAAAAGGTAAGTGCCACAAAATATCAGAAATAGGGTATTTGTGTTTGTAGTATTTATAGAGAACATAAATAGAAGGTCGGTCGCTATTCTGGTTGCAGAATTCTGTTCGTTCATAAATATAATTTTATGCAGTAGTATAAATGGAACAGATGTGCGAATGTACCTAAATCTAAGGAGCTTCTTGC
This sequence comes from Tenodera sinensis, assembly GCA_030765045.1. Lineage (NCBI taxonomy): Eukaryota > Metazoa > Arthropoda > Insecta > Mantodea > Mantidae > Tenodera > Tenodera sinensis. The sequence goes on from CM060962.1 coordinate 254,180,305, forward strand.
TTTCCAATATTAGAGTTTCAAGAGCCATAAAGGATTTTATTTTATTTTGATATTATTTTTAGTTCATTTTATTTCATTTCATCTTTATATTTGTAAGTTATTTAGCTTTTACTCTGTTTAATTTACCATTTATTTCTACTTTTTAATTTTATTCCGTTTCAACTCACTTTTTACGTTCTCTACCATGCCCTAAGCCCACTGTGTTCCCAAATTTCACTTGCACCTACAAAGCTATAAGCAATAAGATAATTCCTGCAACTGTTTATCTCAACCAGTACAAACTAATATAGGAATAAACGTTTGTAAGAATAGTTAGTACAAGAGGAGAGAGTCATGTGAGTGCAACACATCAGATTTTACTTTTTCAATTTCTTTCATTTATCCATTTTTACCTTTATATGTCATTTAATTTGTTTTATTTAGTTTCTCTTAATTTTTACCTTTTATATTATGATTTCATTTCACCTGTGGTATTATATGATTTAATTTTATTCCATTTTTACTGTTTTAATTCATTTCATCTCGTTTTTGCCTTATTTTATTGATTTCATTTCATATTTTATTAATTTGTCTTATTTCATTATTTATTTCGGTTTTGCTAATTTTACTTCATTCCATCCAAATTTTAACTTTATATTTTATTTTACTTCCTTTTAGCTAGTTATCTCTTTACTTACCAACTTACCTACTCACTCAATCACTCACTCAGTCAGTCAGTCAGTCAGCCAGCCAGTCATTCAGTCATTCAGTCATTCAGTCAGTCATTCAGTCAGTCAGTCAGTCAGTCAGTCAGTCAGTCAGTCACTCAGTCAGTCAGTCAGTCAGTCAGTCAGTCAGTCAGTCAGTCAGTCAGTCAGTCAGTCAGTCAGTCAGTCAGTCAGTCAGTCAGTCAGTCAGTCAGTCAGTCAGTCAGTCTGTCTGTCTGTCTGTCTGTCTGTCTCTCTGTCTGTCTGTCTGTCTGTCAGTCACTCATTCACTCACTCACTCACTCACTCACTCACACACTCACTCGTCGCTCGCTTCCTAAAATATTTGTTGTCGCTCCTTGAAAATTTTAAATATTTCTTTCAAGTAGAAGTTGCTATTCGTTTTCTCTGTAGCATGCAAAGAGAAAGTCGTGTTTAAATCTCCACAAGTGATCGCCTTAAGCTACTATGCTGGTATACTTATAAGGGAACAACTTAATATGCAATGAAAGTACATATATTAACAAAAACAGAAGAATAAGCGTTTGTAAGAAGTGTTGGTAGAATAGGGAGCAGACAAAACCATGTAATTGCAGCATCGTATTTGTTATGTGTAGTTATAGCAGACGCAAAATGTAATGACGGCTGATGGTTGACCACTACTACTCTATTCCCTGTAGTGCAAAGATATTTTGTGGGCGCAAATGCTATTTATATAAGCGACTGTACAGCGTGATATCACAACGTGTATAACTACGCACCACCGCAAGAAATGGCAGGCCTATGATTGGATTTTATGCTGAGCCACCCACCATTAAATTTTGCGTCAGCCATAATTAAAATGTTCAAGCAAATTCAGTTCAACTCATATTTATTTTCTGTACTAAGTATAGTAAGTAGGGGAAATATTGTGTTCGATGCAAAATTTTGATGTCAATATTAAACCAGAAATATACATTTTGAGGGCCCCTGTGTCCAAAAAAGGCAGTTTTAGAAAAGGGTCCGTGTGAATATAATCTGTATTTCTTAGTGAACAGCGTAATACAAGAACGAAAGGTTGGTTAAATACCAAAGATGGTATTTCAGTTTAATATCTTTCAAGGATACAACTGGAACATTTTTCAGAAAATCCCTCTAACGTTTACTGCTTTTTACATGGGAAGTTTTTAGAAAATTTTGAGTTTCTAAAATATGGGCTCTAATGGTTTTTATCAAAATGCCTTACGTTTAACATACTGTTGTGGCAAATTTGTACTTCAGTTTTAGCAGAATTGCAAACTTCAAAACTTCAACATTTGAAATGAGTTTAGGGACATCCGTTTGTGAAAAAGGCCAAAAGATGCCCAAACTGTGAAAACTTTTTTGTTTAAACACTATATACTATCCATTTTAATTCTATGTATTTAGCTATTATAAAACAAATGAATTGCCTTCCCGTAAATCTAGCTTCCTACAAGCCAAAATTTGAAGTGAACAAAACATTCAAGAGAGGCCTTTAAATACCAAATCAGCTGCACAGAAGCATAGGGGTCACTTTAGTTTACACCAAAGAACTTTCTTAAGCAGGTAAACGTCTGGTTTTAACGTTATTTTGAAAATCCTCCTTTCTTTGGGTTTCATTTTCCAGCACATTCTGATATTTAAATTGCTAAACACGATATTCTTTTCGGCACAAATCAATGACATCTCTTTGCAATAAATAGGATAGATTATGAGTTCATATGTTGTTAATATGCTCAATCGTGACGTTATTATATAACACGTGGATAATGATCATATGGTGCTAATGATTAAACAAACAATTGAGGTCTCATATCTAAAATGTATATTCTCCAAAACAAGAAAAACAATTAAAATACATTTTAACTTAATGCAACTGTTTACCAGTTTAATTAGAAAACATGAATTTTTAAGAATATAGCTTCATTAAAAAAGGAAATAATGAAGCTATTACCAGTGGGGCAACAGAATCCAAAACAAGAAATTTGAAACTAAAAGCTTCACTTATGTTAGTAATATAGCTGTGAAAAATCTGGCTTCTAATTTGTTCTTGTTTTAGATTTTACATAGTTGCATGACGGAGGACAATTTTTCAAAATAGTACTTGAAGAATATGCATGGCATTTGGTCTGCATATTATACAGGGTACTTTGAATGCTGTATTCAAATTCCAAATGGTTTGACCTGAAATTTTGTTTTTCTGGAATATAACGAATGCGTATACTTAACTTTTATTTGATGACAAGCTGTGCCAGCAACCCTACTCGTATTAAATGTGAATTTCATTCTCTGCTTTCCCCTCTCACCTTTTCACTCTCTCACTCTTTCTCTGTTTAACACAGGCACTCCTGCTTCTTCTTTCTGTGACCCTCTAACACAAACGTTACTGTTCTCTCTCTCTCTCTCTCTCTCTCTCTCTCTCTCTCTCTTCCTTCCTCTCGCTACGCTAACGTTCCTTCATTTGCCTTTTGCACTCCCTCTCTTTCTATGTGCATGTAATGTTTTGAAAAGCAGTAATAAAGCGATGCTTCTTTTTTCTGAGGTGTTAATAAATATGAAAACAAAAGTAGAAGCTTTAACTCTACACAAGGTGTATTATTGACCTTACACTTGCAAAAAATTGGATATTGTACGCGCTTACTTGTAAAGTGCGAATCAATTTTGTTCCATTCTTGCAGAAAAATATCATTCAGTCTTGTTTTGCTTGTGATGTGGTGTCTCCGGATCCTATCGTTCAATTCTTACCAGAATATATCAATCAAGTTCAAGTCGGATGATTGAGGTGATGTTCTGAGTGTATGGGGTGTGTGTTGTAGATGATCCATAACATAGCAACTTCTGAGGTGTGCTTAGGACCGTCGTTATAACTATACTTGTTCAGGTTGTTATCAATAAAATCTACCTCACTTACACCACTTGACGTCATAGATCTCCATATGATTATTCAAAGCTTGTCTCTTTGCAGACGGTTGCTCTATCACTTCGCGCTTTCAGTCGGAGGGACACAGGAGTGAAACACAGTCAGTATCCAGTTACGGACACAAAAAGGCTATTCCATGGCACTTTCTAAGTCATACCTGCATTTTCTGGGAGTCTCCTCAAAAGACTTCTTCATTCTGGATGATTTCCGCATAAATGGTAAACAGTAAGACAAACAAAATCTTACCAAATAAAATAATGTGGATCTCGTTAAAATGCACTGTTTTTGTCAAATAGTCCGTTTTCCTATAGAGTAGATCATTTCCGAGATTCTCTCCATTATTTGTTTGAGTTTCCCTGTGTTTATACATTTTTTCAAATATGAATGCTATTTGTTTTATCTCCTGGCCTAGAAAAGAGAACGGAAATCAAAAGGCATCGCATAGCAATTAGCTGTTCAAACATTTCACCATCTCTTAAAGCCTGCTGTATTCCCATATTCCTCTTGCACCTAGTGCAAGATAATTTGCAGTAAGGTGATTTCTGAAAATTCTTCTGTCGATTAAAATATAGTACATAGCGGAATAAGCATTAGTAAGAATAGTGTGTATGAGAGTAAAGCTCTACGAATATTTATAAATAGAGTTTCTCCAAATTAAACCCTATTAAAATTCTGTATTGCAACATGTTACGCGACGATCACTTGGTATGTCCTCTCATTTCGTCTTCCCGCCTGTTAAACGGAGAGTTTGTGGTTCAAATCCCGGCAGTGGCATTGAGTTTTTCAGTTTCAATTCTGGGTTTCAAACATTGCCCACACACGCCTTGTGTGTTTGAAAACACCAACACTAAGTTTGTTGGCATAAATAAATATTTAGACATCTTTAACGGAAGCTGTGCAAAAGAACAGATGTGTGGGTATAGCCCAAGATAATTCTTATTTATTTTAACTATTTGCACCATGAGGAGGCTACCTCAGGGATAAAGTATACAAAAGCAAAATTATATATGGTTGCTGTGCAATTAGTGTTTATAAAATAATAAATGTTATATTTTACTTTTTGATGCGCATGAAGTATTTTTAATGTTCAAGCATTTTTGTATTGTGAATAAATTTAATAATTAACTCCCTGAAAACTATAAAAGAGATTGTGCTTGAACTTTCTGTCGCAGTTGATAATATAAACTCCCTTAAGTGTGCAAAGTATTGATTTAATAACTGTAAAATTATACAAAATACAAGTTTCCGTGCCAAGGTCTCCTAATGTGCCATAACGTTATTATGTCATTCAATTATTCGCTTGAGAATTCACACGTAAAAATGTAGCATGACGTCACACTAAACAAATGAGTAACGTTGTCAAGGTGAATTAACACCAGAAATTTTTCTCTTGAAGAAGAACACAAGATCTACAACGCTAAGTATTACATCGAAAGCAGAAAATCAAATGTTGTGTCACCAAAAGAGCAGAAAGAGTTCACTGCACAATACAAGAATGAAGGTATTTATTTGTGTAATATTTATGAGAAAAACTAACTGAACCGGGAAATGAAATTGCGATTAACATACTCACGTTTTGGAAGTCATATGTATGTACATACATAGCCGTTGTACACTAAAAAGTTAATTGCAGATAGAAAAATGATTATTTCTTTCCATTTATTACTGTTAATTTTTGAAACCATATTTTTAAAATTTAAGAACTATTGGAGTTAATAAATCCATAAGGCAAGGTTAAACGGAATGAAATACTGGCTAAATATTGCTCTGCGTAGTAACACATTTCAAATCTATACTCATATTAACATTTATAATGCAAGTATAGGCAAATTGAATACTCTGCGAATAATCCGTTAAGTCAGCTTCCCTCTGATTTATTCGTTTATACCTTTACGCCGTGCGCAACGCCTTACACACAAATTATGTACATCTCTATGTAACATATAACTTAATTCAAATATCTACATATATTTTTACAGAACTAATAATTGCCGAGATATACGTTGCTATCGTTTTAAACATTTCACTACTTCACTTGCGCTTTTGAAATGGCAGGTCATCGTATTTTTCTTTCTTATGATAGATTTCGTACAGGATAGTTTCAAAGCCAGTATAATTATAATGACCCGTTTCTTTAAGATTTGATTATTTTTACATAGTTCTTAAACTTTCTGTAAATTAATTTGTTAACGTATAACGCGATTAACATGAAGCAAAAAGAAAAGGAGTTTGTGAAGAAAACAGCATTAACTTGACTGACACAACCGATATATTCAGCCATCCACAATCATTTCATAACCATAGATTCTCAATTACTCAGGTTTCGTTTACAGAATTATAGGTATTAAAAACTGAAATCCCTTGGCGGAATGGATTATTTGATGCAGACAGAGTTTGGAAAGTTCGCAATTTGGAATGACGATTATTTGAAAGATTTATTCTAAATGTAACAACATATAACGTGTTTTATGTACGAATTAAAACAAATGAGTTAACCCAAATATATTTGAGTTATATAATTGTATTGCTACTTTAAAAATTAAATTTAATGTAAAACTGCAGCATCACATTACATAAAACGAAATGAGTAATACAACTCTATCCGTTACTAGGGCGAATCAACATGGTGACGTTTTCCTCTGGATGAGGGCTGGAAAATGTTAATACCTCATGCATCGAATCGGAGACAGCAAATACGAGTAGCATACAGCAAAAGGTAAGTGCCACAAAATATCAGAAATAGAGTATTTGTGTTTGTAGTATTTATAGAGAACATAAATAGAAGGTCGGTCGCTATTCTGCTTGCAGAATTCTCTTCGTTCTGCATAAATATAATTTTATGCAGTAGGATAAAGTGAACACATGTGCGAATGTACCTGAATCTCAGAAGATCATAATGAAATCAGCCTGCTTCTTGCTTTCCAATATTAGAGTTTCAAGAGCTATAAAGAATTTTATTTTATGTTATTTTGATATTTAATTTTTAGTTCATTTTATTTGATTTCATGTTTACATTTTTAAGTTATTTAACTTTTACTCCTTTTAATTTACCACTTCATTCCTGCGTTTTAATTTTATTCCGTTTCAACTCACTTTTTACGTTTTCTACTATGCCCTAAGCCTACTGTGTTCCCATATTTACCTTGCACCTACAAAGATATAAGCAATAAGATAACTTCTGCAACTGTTTATCTCAATCAATACAAAGTAATATAGGAATAAACGTTTGTAAGAATAGTTAGTACAAGAGGAGAGAGTCATGTGAATGCAACACATCAGATTTTTCTTTTTTAATTTATTTCATTCATCCATTTTTACTTTTTTATTTCAGTTAATTTATGTTTTATTTAGTTTCTCTTCAGTCTGATTTCATTTTACCTGTGCTATTATATATGATTTCATTTTATTCCATTTTTACTGTTTTATTTTAATTCATTTCATCTCATTTTTGCCTTAATTTATTGACTTCATTTCATATTTTCTTAATTTTATTTCATTATTTATTTCGTTTTTGCTAATTTTACTTAATTTCTTCCCCATTTTATTTCATTTTATTTCTTTTTACCTTATCTATTTACTTACTAACTTACTTACTCACTCAATCACTCACTCACTCACTCAGTCACTCACTCAGTCACTCACTCAATCACTCACTCACTCACTCACTCACTCACTCACTCACTCACTCACTCACTCACCAACTCACACTCACTCGTCGCTCGCTTATTTATTTATTTATTTACTTTTTTAATATTGATGTACTATTAGTGCATCCATACGTCCAGCCACCCTCCATCCCCGCACCCGTCCATTCCCTACATCAGCCAATCCAAAAATATTTTTTATTGTTGCTCCTTGAATATTTTAGATATTTCTTTCAAGTAGAAGTTGCTATTCGTTTTCTCTGTAGCATGCAAAGAGACAGTCATGTTTAAACCTCCACAAGTGATCGGCTTAAGCTACTATGCTGGTATACTTATAAGGGAACAACTTAATATGCAATGAAAGTACATATATTAACAAAAACAGAAGAATAAGCATTTGTAAGAAGTGTTGGTAGAATAGGGAGCAGACAAAACCATGTAATTGCAGCATCGTATTTGTTATGTGTAGTTATAGCAGAAGGAAAATGTAATGGCGACTGATGGCTGACCAATACTATTCTATTCCCTGCAGTGCAAAGATATTTTGTGGGCGCAAATGCTATTTATATAAGCGACTTTACAGCGTGATATCACAACGTGTTTAACTACACATCACCGCAAGGAATGGCAGGCCTATGATTGGATTTTATGCTGAGCCACCCACCATTAAATTTTGCGTCAGCCATAATTAAAATGTTCAAGCAAATTCAGTTCAACTCATATTTATTTTCTGTACTAAGTATAGTAAGTAGGGGAAATATTGTGTTCGATGCAAAATTTTGATGTCAAGATTAAACCAGAAATATACATTTTGAGGGCCCCTGTGTCCATAAAAGGCAGTTTTAGAACATAATCTGTATTTCTTAGTGAACAGCATAATACCAGAACGAAATGTTGGTTAAATACCAAAGATGGTATTTCAGTTGAATATCTTTCAAAATTTTGAGTTTCTAAAATATGGGCTATAACGGTTTTGATTAAAATGCTTTACGTTTAACATATTGTTGTGGCAAATTTGTACTTCAGTTTTAGCAGAATTGCAAACTTCAAAACTTCAACATTTGAAATGAGTTTAAGGACATCCGTTTGTGAAAAAGGCCAAAAGATGCCCAAACTGTGGCAACATTTTTATTTAAACACTATATACTATCCATTTTAATTCTATGTATTTAGCTATTATAAAACAAATCAATTGCCTGCCCGTAAATCTAGCTTCCTGCAAGCCCAAATTTGAAGTGAACAAAACATTCAAGAGAGGCCTCTAAATACCAAATCAGCTGCACAGAAGCATAGGGGGCACTTTAGTTTACACCAAAGAACTTTCTTAAGCAGGTAAGCTTCAGGTTTTTAACGTTATTTTGAAAATCTTCTTTTCTTTGGGTTTCATTTTCCAGCACATTATGATATTTAAATTGCTACACACGATATTCTTTTCGGCACAAATCAATGACATATCTCTTTGCAATAAACAGGGAAAACTATCGGTTAATATATTGTTAAAATACTCAATCGTGACGTTATTATATAGCACGTGGATAATGTTCATATGGTCCAAATGATTAAACAAACAAATGAGGTCTCATATTTAAAATGTATAGCCTCCAAAACAAGAAAAACAATTAAAATTAATTTTAATTTTTATGCAACTGTTAACCAGTTTAATTATAAAAATTAAATTTTTAAGAATATAGTTTCATTAAATAAGGAAATAATGTAGCTATTATCAGTGGAGCTACAGAATCTAAAAGAAGAAATTTGAAACGAAAAGCTTTACTTATCTTAGTAATATAGCTGTGAAAAATCTGGTTTCTAATTTGTTCTTATTACATTTTACATAGTTGCATGACGGGGGACAATTTTTCAAAATAGTAATTGAAGAATGTGCATGCCATTTGTTCTGCATATTATACAGGGTACTTCGAATGCTATATAACAGATGCGTATCCATAACTTTTATTTGATGACAAGCTGAGCCAGCAACGCTACTCGTGTTACTGTGTTAAATGTGAATTTCTCTCTGCTTTCCTCTCTCACCTTTTCACTCTCTCAAGCTTTCAATCTCTCTCTGTTTAACACAAGCTCTCCTGCTCCGTCTTTTTCTGCCCCTCTAATACAAAGGTTACTGTTCTCTCTCTCTCTCTCTCTCTCTCTCTCTCTCTCTCTCTCTCTCTTTCTTCCTCTCACTGCACTAACTCTCCTTCATTTGCGTCCCGCACTCCCTCTCTCTCTTTCTATCCAATGTACATGTAATGTTTTGAAAAGCAGTAATAAATTGGTGTTTCTTTTTTCTGAGATGTTAATAAATATGAAAACAAAGGTAGAAGCTTTAACTGCACACAAGGTGTATTAATGTCCTTACACTTGCAAAAAATTGGATATTGTACGCGCTTACTTGTTAAGTGCGAATCAATTTTGTTCCATTCTTGCAGAATAATATCATTCAGTCTTGTTTTGCTTGTGATGTGGTGTTTCCGGATCCTATCGTTCAATTCTTACCAGAATTTCCCAATCAAGTTCAGGTCGGGTGATTGAGGTGATGTTCTGAGTGTATGGGGTGTGTTGTAGATGATCCATAACATAGCAACTTCTGAGGTGTGCTTAGGACTGTCGTTATAACTATACTTGTTCAGGTTGCTATCAATAAAATCTACCTCACTTGCACCACTTGACCTCATAGAGCCCCATTTCATTATAGCAGCGATGACCAACCTTGTCTCTTTGGAAGCACCCAATTAGCGGCTGTAGCTCACTCCACTCCTTCATTCGGAGGGTACAGGAGTGAAACACAGTCAGTATCCAGTTACGGACAACAAAAAGGCGATTCCATGGCACTTTCTAAGTCATACCTGCATTTTCTGGGAATATCCTCAAAAGGCTTCTTCATTCTGGATGATTTCCGCATAAATGGTAAACAGTAAGACAGACAAAATCTTACCAAATAAAATAATGTGGATCTCGTTAAAATGCACTGTTTTTGTCAAATAGTTCGTTTTCCTATAGAGTAGATCATTTCCGAGATTCTCTCCATTATTTGTTTGAATTTCCCTGAGTTTATACATTTTTTCAAATATGAATGCTATTTGTTTTATCTCCTGGCCTAGAAAAGAGAACGGAAATCAAAAGGCATCGCATAGCAATTAGCTCTTCAAACATTTCACCATCTCTTAAAGCCTGCTGTATTCCCATATTCCTCTTGCACCTAGTACAAGATAATTTGCAGTAGGGTGATTTCTGAAAATGCTTCTGTCGATTAAAATATAGTACATAGCGGAATAAGCTTTAGTAAGAATAGTGTGTATGAGAGTAAAGCTCTACGAATAATTATAAATAGAGTTTCTCCAAATTAAACTCTATTAAAATTCTGTATTGCAACATGTTGCGCGACGATCACTTGGTATATCCTCTCATTTCGTCTTCCCGCCTGTTAAACGGAGAGCTTGTGGTTCAAATCCCGGCTGTGGCATTGAGTTTTTCAATTTCAATTCTGGCTTTCAAACATTGCCCACACACGCCTTGTGTGTTTGAAAACACCAACACTAAGTTTGTTGGCATAAATAAATATTTAGACATCTTTAACGGAAGCTGTGCAAAAGAACAGATGTGTAGGAATAGCCCAAGATAATTCTTATTTATTTTAACTATTTGCACCATGAGGAGGCTACCTCAGGGATAAAGTATACAAAATCAAAATTTTGTATGGAGATATACAAAAGTTGTATAAAACAAAAGTACTAGATCAAAGAAAATAACAGAATGATCAATGGGTTATAGTTTAAAGAAGACCTAAAATGATTATATGCGCATATAAGGTAATTGAAATGTATGAAAATACAACAAGAAAGGTGGGAAATATCCTAACACTTAAAAAAAATGAGTTGTTAAAATGTCTATGGAGTCTAGCGTTGCTATGATAATGTGTAGCCGTCTCTGGTCCAGCCTTAGGGAAGTCCACTGTTTAAAAAATTTGGACCAGGTGTTTTGGAATTGTGCCTCGAGCGCCAATCATTATTCCATGTATAGAACTGTTGCTAAACTGGTATTTCGCCATATCTCGTAGTATAGTACTGTGGGTTCATATATAGCCTTATTTATTTGCCCACCTCATCTGTACATTTTTCTATGTACAGAGATTTTGCTGAACAGATATTTCGCCATGTACTATAGTACTGTGAGTTCATCTTCAGATTGCCCTCCCCTTATGTAGGACATACTCCCCCTTGGAATTACAAGTCAGTGCCTAGGGTTAGACGCCTGTCGGGGTGCACAGGAACCTATGGACCTGAGAGAGTGAAGACCTGGAAGTGGGTGGTCAGCGAAGCACCAGTTATGAGAGCAAGGAAGGCGATGATACGATGCAAGCGATTTGTTCATCATGAATACCACATGCGGGTCACTGGGATCGAACCCGGGCCACCTAGGTGGTAGGCGAGCGCGCTAACCACTCAGACACGACGCCGCCCCACTGTGGGTTCATATGTAGCCTTTTTACTTTGTCCAATTCATCTGGCTGTCCAGCGTGTGTCTCAAAGCGTATAGTGGGGTCTGCGATTAACCCCTTCTTACTTGATAGTCTGTAAGCTATCCATCATATTCATAAACCTATTGCGTCCAACAGTAAATCTGATTTCGTAAATCAAATGCAACGTGCATGTTGCATGTGCTCGCCACTGCAACACAATGCACGGCTGGGGGTTAAAGAGTGCCAAAGTCCGTGTATAGTGGAAGGATTTAAACCCCACATCCCCTCTTCTGCAAACGTGTACATTGCTGGATTCGACTGCTGCCCCCATGTTTGACAGTAGCTTCCATATTTTTAGGATTGTACTCTGAATTCTTCTATGTCCACACCATTTATCGGTCCTCCCTTTGGTATACACTGAAATTGTAACCAGTATTGTTCAAAGCCCCACGAACTACTTCAGGCAGAGCTTCCCAAGATGCTCTTCCATTTGTGCTCTAATGTTTGCTGCTGTTATTCAGAGATTTTGTTTCACCATTTTCAGCACTTGTCTTTTATTTCAAGAAGTAGGTTTTGCGGAGTACCTTTCCTAGACTTATTGACAATAGTGTTATTCGTTTTAAAGCATTAGGTGAAACAATTCCTCCTTCTGTGTCGATTAATTCAAATTTAAGGTTCCATATGTATGGATTTGAATACTTCTGCCTGCCTGTGTATGTCTGATGCCTGTCCTGGAAATTGCTTTACATGCATTAATAATAGCGATAAATAGGTAATACGTTTTAAACTTATCTTCCCTTCAAAATGTCACTAACAACGAAACCTGCCACAAAAAAGAAAAATCCTTATAAATAATCCTATGCACAGTTTAGGTAATAACTAACTGAATATTTGATTTTTGAATATGATACTCTACTGGAAATTCCTCTCCCATGAAAAGGCAATTAAAATGTTATGTAGCCTATTTTCTAAATATTGTCCAAGGTATATTATGGGCAAGTTTTAAAGCAGCCAGTTTGTCCATTCCCAGGAGATTTGCTCACGCATGCGCTTGCAGAAAATGTACCAGCACACAAAGTTAATGTAAAACACGTAATTTGTAGCTCTCCAACATGTTTGACTTAATACTGTACATCCAGATCGAGATGAAGTTGATGCCCTCTCCATAACCATTTATTATTTTTGAACAATTTTGATTACATATTTGTTTCAATCTATAGGCTAGTATATCCCGTAACCTTTCCCGCATTATCCCGTGGATTGTGATGATTACTCTTCATCTTGCTATATTTCTCACTTTTTAGGTGTTTTGCTTCTTTTTCTGTTCGGGTTTCTTTATCCCTCCCTCATACCTATTTCTGTTACCATTACTGTCCACACTCTCCCTGTCCATCATCCACAGTCTCTCCTTATCCATATGTCCTTACCCGTCTCTGAACTACTTACTATCTTCCTTTCTCTATGCATACATGCACATATTTTAATAGCGAAAGAGCTCCTGTTAAAGGTGTATTTAGTATTTAGGGATCGTAGCAATGAAATTTGAGTTTTCCGTATTTTTACACGTATGAAAACAATAATTTGCCCATTTAACGGTGGGTTACATAAACCTCTACACAAAGGTCCGACACAATCTGTTTGATAGCCTTGAGATAATTATATATACATAATTTATTCAAAATATGCCAAAGTATTCCATGTGCATGAAAAAATAGAATATCACAAGTAATAAGACCACCTCCGTAGCGCAGGGTAGCGCGTCTGTCTCTGGCGCGTAGGACCCAAGTTCAACTCCAGGTAACGGAGCGGGGCTTTTTCCCCCAATACGAGGTGTATGGCGCCTGTAGTGGCAGAGGTCAGGGACGCAGCGGCCGGGCGCCAAGTTTCGCCCTTCATGGGTAGTTCCGCTGGAGGTTATTTTTTAATTGTGCATTAACACCGTGAATCATTGGCAGGAAGAAAAGTTATTTACTTCTTATGTTTGATGTACATTGACAATATAGGTTTTCAATTTCTTGTGTACTTAATTTGTTAAACCTAACAAACTTTCAGATTTTGACACCAAATACTGAAGTTTGCGTCACATAGATGGAGCACATGCTAGAAAAATTCTACTGGCGTAACACAAAATCTAATGTGCACGGAGAAAGTGTATTAAAAATGGAAAATCGAGAAAAACCAATTCTTCATGCAAGCTTCATGATCATGCGTCAGATTACCTGAATCTACTTCTGTAGTCTGTCTCCTCATAGGTTTTCCTTTGAGGCGAGATGTCATTTTCCCTGAATTTGTCTGTTTTGAGCCCTTTTTGGCCGAAATTTTATTCAAATACTGCCTAAAATTTAAGCAGGAATGTAGCGCTCGTGGCACTTGAAATGTGCGCTATAACTTTAAACATAGCGGAATATGGAAAATTCACTCCATCGATAACTGAAGGTTTGGAGAATATTTATGTGCATCAACCTACAACTTTTCTACCATGTGCCAAATTTATGTGATTTCAACGGCAGTCTTTGGTTTCAAAATCTTAAAATGCGTTGAGCATTAATTCACTAAATACTCAAAAAAAAAAAAAAAAAAAAAATACTTTGAAGCTAATTGATTTTTGTTCCTACCAGCTTTGGATGCTGTTTGTTGTGCAATTAGAGGTTATAAAATAATAAAATGTATTGTTTTAGTTTTCGATGCACATGGAGTATTTTTAATCTTAAAGCATTTTTGCATTGTGAGTAAATTGAATAATGAACTGCCTGAAAGCTATAAAAGAAGTTGTGCTTGAACCTTGTGTGGCAGTTGATAACTCCCTTAAGTGTGCAAGGTATTGATTTAATAACTGTAAAATTATAAAAAGTTAAAGTTTCAGTTCCAGGGTCTCCTAATATGCCATAACGTTAGTATATCATTCAATTGTTCGCTTGAGAATTCACACGTAAAAATGTAGCATGACGTCACACTAAACAAAATGAGTAACGTTGTCAAGGTGAATCAACATCAGAAATTGTTCTCTTGAAGATGAACACAAGATCTACAACGCTAAATATTACATCGAAAGCAGAAAATCAAATGTGTCTCCAAAAGAGAAGAAAGGGGTCACTACACAATACAAGAATGAAGGTATTTATTTGTGTAATATTTAAGAGAAAAACTGAACGAACCGGGAAATAAAATTGCGATTAACATACTCACGTTTTGGAAGTCATATGTATGTACATAGTCCTTATACACGGAAACGTTAATTGCAGATAGAAAAATGATAAAATAATTTCTATCCATTTATTACTGTTAATGTCTGAAACCATATTTTTGAAATCTAAGAACTATTGGAGAATAAATAAAACCATAAGCCAAGGTTAGCCGGATTAGATTAATACTTACTAAATATTACTCTGCGCAGTAACATATTTAAAATCTCTTCTAATGTTAGCATTTATAAGGAAAGTATAGGCCAATTGAATATTCTGCGAATAATCCGTGAAGTCCTCTTCCCTCTGAATTAATAATTTATAACTTTACGCCATGAGCAACGCCTTTCACACAAATGATGCATCTCTCTATGTAACATATAACTTAATCCAAATATTTGATTATCTTTTCATGATTTTTAAACTTGCTGTGAATTAATTTCTGTAAACG